>VWZO01011706.1:126957-379659 GCA_013396975.1 Bucco capensis | reverse complement strand
ACCCCGCCGCCGCGCAGGGGAGGTGAGCCGTGAGGCGGGAATGGAGAAGGGGAGGGGGTGAGGATGGGGGTTCCCGCTTCAGGATCGGGGGTGCAAGGCACCGTATGTGTGTGTGTGGGGGTGCAGTGCATCGAGGGGTACATCCTGAAAACGGTGCAATGTGTGTGCCCGGCGGCGCGCCTGGTGCCGAAAGCGTTGGGTGTGCAAAACGTTGGGCGTGCAACACTCCCGAGCGCTGTGCATCGCTTCTCTGTGTATGCAGAGTGCCGTGCCCTCTTCTACCCACCTGTCCCGTCGGCGCCGGTGCCCGACTGGTCCCTGTCCCGTGTGACCCCCCTTGCCCCGGCCGGGTGACGGTTGGGCGCCGAGCTGCGCATCTGTGCCCCAGGTGTGACTTCTTGTCACAGCGCAGGGCTGGGTGGCTCTTAGTGGCGGACAAAATTTGTTTCCTGTTCTGTTGTCTTCCTTTACTTGGTTAGCAGAGATGGGCTGTGCTCTCCTCTCTTCCTTCTTTGCCCTCCTACCTGCGATCGAAACAAGTTTTCTTGAAAGAAGAGTGGCGTTGTGATCTATAAATATATCTCCAAAGAGGTAAACTTAAAGGAGCAAGGTTACCGGCGGTTATTTCATGCTGGGGGTAGAAAACAGCCTTGCAAAAAATCCTGCCGAAAACTTGAATACAGAAAAACCTGTTCCATTATGCTCCCCTTTTCACCCTGTGACGGACGGGAAGAAAGAACAATCACGTATTCTCCCAGTGCGAGGGTGTTGGAAGGCAGACTGTTTTGAGCCTGTATTTAACTTTTAAACATCAACCTCTGTGTGCTTTCAAAATATTCTTCCCGTGGTGTACTTCAACAGCCTGTACATGGCATAGGGTCCTTTTACATTATGACAGATGTGGAAGATTTTTTAAATAACTAAATATTTAAATTGAGCATAATGCATGTGGTGGTGAAGCTCCCCTTTCTGGAGGTCTCCCATCTTTTCCCTGCAGGGGTGGCAGATGTGGCTGTGCCCCTCCTCCCCATCCCCTGGGGCTACTTCTTGGCTGGGGCTGACTGCTGCCTCTGCCTGATTTAAATCTGGAGAATGCATGTGGAGTCCAGGTTTTGCAGTGTGAGGCTGGGTGGGAGTTTGTCTCTCAAAAAGCAAACCACAGCATCTTTTCCCTGTCTCAAGGGTTTGATTTTGGATCCCTGCAAATGATTCAGGTTTGTTTTTAAAGTAGTTTGGCTGGCATATAAAGCTGGTGGACAGCTCACTCTCATCTGTGCTTGCACAGACCTTGGTGGGGGATGCAGGAAGCTGATCTTTTGGCTTCTCTCCAGTAGGAATTGAATTTTCACAAGGTATATATATTATTATCCTTCACCCCTATTTAGAGCTTGTGTGTGGTTTGATATGGCAGAACTGATCTTAGCCCTTCTACTGTATCTGTTTTGTATTCTTACAGAGTCCTCTGCTTCATTTGCTCTAAGTCCTTACTTAAAAATCCTGAGATTTCCCTGTCATTGCATGATGAGAGCCTTGCTCTGTCAGTGCCCTCTCCACAGAAGATCCTGCTGGGGCCAGGCTTTCCCCATTTTTCAAGTTTGGGGTGTCTCAGCGCTGCAGCTAGTGTTGATGAGAGCCGGTGGTGAACAGCGCAGCGCTCCCGTGGGGTGTTCTGCTCCAGTCTCACCGTCAGCAGCTGTTTGTGGATATAGCTGAGGGCACTGACATGCCTCAGCACAGCCGTAGCTTTGCTGGGTGCAGGCTCTTCAGAGACAGCAGCCTCAGCTCCACAGGGTGAAGAGACCCCTTTGTGAACCCAGCCACATGCCCTGGCTTGTTCCATTTGTCCCCTCCTGGGGCTATCAAGGAGTGCAATCTGAAGTCACTGTGCAGCCTTTTTGCACTCTTCTGCACAACCAGGTGGTAAGGGGGAGTTTGGGGTGGTTCATGTATAATTTTAGGGAAAGTTATAACTTAGCTGTCTGTATCCCTACATTGTGGAGGTCTTGGGATGACTTTGTCTGAGGGAATGGACAGGTCAGGTGTGGGGGCCTATGCAGTAGCCAGAGCTACCTGCCTTATATTAACAATTTGATGCAATCAACACTTACTTTCTAAAATGTGTTGTTTTCCTATTTTTCAGATTGTTATAGTAGTATTTACAGACAATTATCAATTTAAATAGACTTCATTCTAAGTGTGAGCTGTTCTGTGCCACTACCTTTGCTTGTGTCATTGCCCTAGGATAAACTTTTCAAGTCAGTAGGTGGACCTAGGTGTTAAATCTTCACAGCTTTAAGCATCTCTCCTGTAATTACAGTCTCTTACATTTTCCATTTTCACCGTGTCTGTGCTCACCTGTTTCTTAGTGTACCTCAGGCAGGCAACAGAAATGAGACCTGAGCAGTGTTGGTGTGGTGGAGTGTGCGTTCCCCCGGGGCCTGTGAGCAAAATGCCTTTGTGTACCGCAGCAGTGCCCTGGTTAAAGCAGTAATTAATCTTGACCTCATGGTGAACTGGCTGTTTGAGAGCACATATATTCACAGGTTTAATCTTTGTGTTTTTATGTGTCACTTTTTAGGCAATAAGATTTGGTGCAGCTGTCACACTGATATAAATTATCCATCTAAACTGGATGATAGAATGGATAGATGCACAATCATATTGCTCCATAGCCTGTCAGAGAGAGATTTTTAAAAGGCTGGGCAGGACCAGAGGTTTCTGGAAAACTAGACAGTGTATTTTAACCACCAAATGATAATCCTTAGGAGTCTCTTGCCCAAGCAAAGAGCAAAATGCGAGTAAAGGAGAAAACATGTATCTCCAGAGTGAGTTGTGGGATCTGAAGGTCCTCCCCTGAAAGGTGTAAAATGGGTGCTTGGAGCTAACCTGCCCAAGAACAAACTGTGGCTGTTTTCCTTTGCTCCCATGGCCTTGTAGGGTGGGAGAAGGTACAAACAGAGGTATTGTCACCAGGAAGAAGGAAGTCTAGGCTGGCCAGCAGGGAAAAATTTGAAGGGGAATTCTGGCTCACTGAGAGTATAGGGGTAGTTTCTATGAGGGTAGAGCACAGTAATAGCTATTTTCAAATGCCAAAAAAGCAAGGTAAAGTCATTCAGATGGAAGGGAAAAAATCTCAGGTATCTCCCATCTCAGTGTGAAGCAGATGTGGTCTGAAATTTCCCTTCCTGTGTGTTTGCTAACTGCAAATATTATCAACACTGATTTATTAACCATAATGGGTATTTGCACTTGCTATGCACTAAACTCATCTAAAAGCATGCTCATGAATAACATGTTACTGCAGAGACTTCATTTTGCTCATCAGCCCAGACATCAAACATTTTCTTTACCAGGATAATGGGAGGTGCTGGATGAACCAACTTGCCAGAGGCATTTGTGCCATTTTGGTAGTATTCTACTGTATATAGTGAGATCCTTTTTCTTTGCTGGGGTAGTTCTTGACTGCAGTGTTCTATTAGATGAGAACTTGGCTACCAAATACTTCAACCTTCCTTACAGCTTTGACTATAAATCTTAGGGTTTAACTGGTGCCATGCCACTGAAAAGCCTGCTTCCTTTAAGGATGCAACTACTGTAATAACATGAACATCAAACACAGCTTAGTCTCCCTTTATGAAAACACTGCAAATGTGTCTGTGCTTGCACTGGTATGAACAAAGAGGAACTTTGGACAACATGCTTTGGAGAAGCAACAGCATTCTGACTACCATTACATACTGCCTCAGACATACTGTTTTCTCATTATCTGTACCCCCACCTCCTAAAATTTCCTTCCTGGGGTTTATTTTAGGCTGAGGACTTGGTTTTGGGTTATCTAGAATTGGGCATATCAAGGCTGTTACGTCTTTACTGGGTGGGCAGGACAGATGAGTACATACAGAAGAGCCAGGACTGTGCCTGTACCATCCTATTTTTGTGGACAGTTGGAATTACATTCTTCTCTGTAAGGCCTCAACAAGAGGCTAATTAGTCAGCAAGCTTGAACTCCTGGAGGATAATTAAGCTTTATAACTGTGGGTTCTCTTTGGCTGATGGAAAAGAGAAGAGAGTACCCTCAGAGCCTAAGAATGCTGCTCTGCAGCTACTGTGCTGTACCTCATAATTGATCTATTGTTTCAACAGCAGATAATTCCTCATTTCCTCATAATTAGCTCTTTTTAGAGCCTCACACTATATCCTGATATTAGCTGTAATCACTTATAATTTAGTCTGAAGCCAGTCAGAAACTGCAAAGCAAAATATTGGCCTTGGTGACCATTTATGCTTTCAGATAAAATTCTTTTGTTGTCAGGAGGAATCAAGCCATTATAGTTACACATTTTTTGGATGCGAGTGTTGAACTAGGTATAAACTTGTTTGGTTTTGTTGCTGTTCATTTATGTTAATGACTGACTACTGCCGAAAGACAAAAAGAACTACTGCTGAATCCTGTTTCTGTGTTTTTGCCCATGGAGGCATTGTATTTATTTGGTTTCAGGGGATTATATTACTCAAAAGGTGGTGCCTGATGCTTTAGATGCTGAATGCCTTTTGGCCCTTACCTGTAGAGAGTTAGCTTTTATGAGCTTGAAAGCCTCTAGCCCTATTTTATGAAATTACTGCTCACTCATACTTCATGAGCTTGATTTTCCTTGGAGTGGCTTCCCTCAAGTTACTGTTGATTTATACCAAGTTATATTGGTGACAGAAGTGAATCATACTCTGCATGTGTTGCTTTTAGGAGACAAGCAGTGGGACATTACATAATACCACATTTGGTTTGCCATTTTTTGTTTCAAGCCTTCCTGCACTGCTATCAGCATTTGCTGTCTGAAGAACCAATTAACTGCTATGGGCATACAGCTGAGCCCTCACAACTGTGCTACTTTGGCCCTAAAGACTGAGATCACAGGGTGGTTGAGGCTGGTGTGGACCTCTGAAGGTCTTGTCCAAGCTGGGCTACCTAAAACCAGTTGCATCCTGTACCATGTCCAGATGTCTTTCCATTATCTCTGAGGATGGAGACTTGACAACCTCTGGGCAACCTCTGCCAACGTTCTGTCACCCTTGCAGTAAAAAAGTTTCCTGATGTTTAGAGGGGACCTCCTGTGTTTCAGTTTGTGTTCCTTGCCTCTGGTCATGGTACTGGGCACCACTGACAAGAGCCTGGCTCCATCTTTTTTGTGCTCTCCCTTCAGGTATTTATATATATTATTAAGATCCCTTCATGAAGTTGCTGTCAGACCGTTTCTCCAGCGTATCAAGGTCCCTCTGGATGACAGTACAACCCTTTGGCATGTCAACCACTCCTTATCATTTGATGTCACCTACAGCTTTGCTGAGAGTACTCCCTGGCCCATCATCCAGATATCAATGAAAATGTTAAACAGGACTAGACCCAGTATTGACCCCTGGAATACATCACTAGCCATGACCTCTAGCTAGATAGACTTGGTGGCACTGATCAACATTCTCTGGACACACTCATTCAGCCAGTTGTCAGTCCACCTCACTGTCTGCTCATCCAGATCCTGCTTTCAGTAGATATGATTCCAGATGGTCTTTGGCTTTCCTAACATCATCCCCAGCTGCTCAGTGTTTCTGTGTTCCTCCCAGGTTACTCATCCTTGCTTCCACCCTCTATAATGTTTTGTGTTTGAACTTTGCCAAGAGCTCCTTATTTATCCACACAGTCTTCCTGGCATTTTTGCCTAAGTTGGTATTAGTTAGGGTGGAACTTTTGAGTTTTAAGGAGGTGATCCTTGAATACTAACCAGCACTTTTGAGCTCCTGTTCCTACCTCAGGGCCTTGCTCCATGGAACACTTCCAAGACTCCAAATCCTGCTCACCTGAGCGTCCAGAATTGTGAGCTTGTATCTTAATATTCTTCCTTACCCTCAGGATTCTGAGGCTCCACTATCCAATGGTCACTGCAGCCAAGACAGCCTTTGACCTTCACATAACTTAAAAGCTCCTCCTTATAAGGGAGGTCCGGTAGAACACCTGTGTTAACCATCTCTCTCACTTGGGTCAGGAAGATATCATCAGTGCACTACAGAAACCACCTGTTCTGCTGTGTCATCCCTCCTGCATATGTCAGGGTAGTTAAGAGTCCCCCATGAGGTCTGTAAACAGGAGACTGCTTCCAACTGTCTGTAGAATGCCTCATCCATTTGTTTTTCCATCCACTGCAATGTCACCCTTTTCTGTTTCCTCTCTAATCCTCACCCATAATCTCTCAGTTGGCTCCTCATCCTTCCACAGGCTCATCTCCACATTCCAGCTGTTCTCTCACATCAAGGGAAACTCTACCACCATCCTCTTTCTAGCACGTCTCTCCTGTAGAGCCTCTGTCCCTCTACTGCAACACTCCCAAGTGTTGCAAGTCATGGGAGCCATCCAACCACATTCGTGGTCCCAACAAGACTGTAGCCTTTCAGCTACGCACAGGTCTCTCACCATGCTTATTACCCACACTGTGTCCGTAAGCATACATGCGCTTCAGAGAAGTACCCCAACATGCTTATTGCCTAGAAAGCATTTGAGGGGATAAGGTCAGCCATCCTACTGCCCAGCTTGGTGAGGCAGATCTCATCCCTCCCAAGCAGATGCTGCTCCACAAACAGAATCCCATGGTCATAGAACCCAAAACTGTCACCAGCACCAGTTCTGCAACTATTGGCCTGCACAGAGGAGAACATCACCAGGGCTCCCAAGCCTTTGACTGCCATCTGCAGGTCTCTGTTGTCACTTGACAATCCAGACTGCCCCAATGGTATCATGTTGCCTACACGGAAGAACAGCAATGGTAGCAGTCAGGAGTTTGGACAAACCCAGGCAGTCTCTCTACAACATCCCAGACTTGAGCCCCCAGCAGGCAGCAAACCTCTTTAGATGATAGGTCAGGTTAGCAGGTGTATTCCTCTGTCCTACAGATCTTTTCATGGTTTAAGGTCAGGTGGCACATATTTTTTGCTTAAAGGCATGTTTGGCCACTCTTTAACAAGTGTGCTAAACCTGTTTTGTATAAGCCCTTAGGTGGGGCAGGAACCTTCATTTTAGTGGCAGAAGGCACCCACTACCATCCTTCCCCTTTTCCCAAAGTTTCACTTACCTTGTTGGTGGACGTGGACACGGCCTGCTTCTGTATTGCGTGTGGGATGTGAGGCTCTTCAGGCTGATGAGTCCCAGAAAAAAACCCTGTCTATCTCACATGAAACTTCTCTGGTACTGCACAGCCTGCTAGCTTCCTCCTATGACTCCTTCACTTGGCACCACAGCTCATCCAAGACAACATACCTCCCGCAGGACAGAGGGCTGTTTCTCCTGGCCTCAGAGAAAAGCTCTGGGTACTCCCTGCAGCCTGGGTATTGGAGGGCTGTGCCCACTATCCAAAACCACATCAAAACCTGTACTTTAGCAGGGGCAGCTGCTTTAACATCTGCTGGGGGAACTGCCCAGTGGTGTGCCATCACCATATCTGAGACTGTTTACACTGGAATATATCTAGCTGAGTTCCTCTTTCACATCAGCCTCTTACATAGACCTCTACATGTGATAGTGTTGCCTTGGGCTTGGCTCTTATATAGACCTTGCCCAATTGCTAGCTAATAGGGTGCTTGACCCTCCCTAATTAGGGGGCACCTGCAGCTTCTTCAGGCCCACAGCCTTGTCGCTTCCCTTACTGTATCCTTACCTAGCAACAGCAGCACCCTCAAGCTTCTTGGAGGGTTCATAGGTGTTCCCCTAATGATCTTGGACTTGGGCCCCAAAAGATCCAGAATGTCTCAAAGTAGAACCAGATGATGAGCCCACAGTGTTGAAAGGGTATAAAATGTTAGCATTTCTTTTGCAAGTGTTCATAAGATGTCATAGAAGGGGTTTGGTTTGTAAGGATTTTGTTTTTGCTTAATTTAATCCATGCAAGCAAACAACCTCCATAATTTAATAACTTTTGCTTTGATTTTTAGGTTCAAATAAACAAAAATCTAAACACTGAACTCATGAAAGTCTACTGAGTTTCATCTCCTCTTTGCATCAAACGCATACATTATGCAGCTGGAGCTGGTCTCTTAGGGCTGGATTCTGAGCCTACCTTTTATCCATGGTTTACTTGGTATGTTGCCACACACTGCCTCAAGAACTGTGATTTGAAACCTCTTGTTTGCATCACTTGGGAGCTGTAACACCAAAAAATTTAAGGCGACACAGACCAAAGGACTTTCTGGGCAAATGCTGTGTGGATGGACTCATTTTGGCAGTTGCCGAGACAAAAAGGAAATGCAAAGCTCCAACAGAGCCGTTAGAGAAGGGGGTAGGGCAGGCATGGCTCTGGAAGCATGCCGATCTCACCAGGAGGGAAGAATGGTGATATTGTGTGGAAGTTCAGGCAGGAGTTCATCTTTTACCTTGTTTTTTAAAAGTCTTTACTTTGGAAAATACCATTAAGCTTCCCTCAAATAGCAAAACCCTGGTGGCAGTCATGAGGCTTGGGGAATGAAGCACAGCAGAGGTTTCTTACAATTAGTCTGATTTACTTATACTAGTTTTATACTAGTCCCTAAGTATAAGAGAGTAAAAGCTAGGCAGCGGGCATGGATTTTACATAGTGGTGGCTGCTTTAAAAAAGAACAAGTCAGGCTTGTACCTGCAGAACCCCTTGAGTGACAGCCGTCAGAGAGTGGCTTTATAACACAAATACCTCTGTGGCACCCTCCCTCCTATTAAAAATGCCCACATCCATCCAGGCTTTTTTTTTCCCCTGAATTATTCACCGTTTTCTTGATTTTTTTTTTTTTTGATACCTCCATGAAGTCCTGAAGATGTTTATGTTTTCTACCACATTGCTCTATAAATCTCGAAGTGTTTGTGGTGCTGTGACAAATTGCATTTGAGCTTTCCTTTTTGAATGAAATAGACACAGAAGATGGTGATGAGAAGAATGCAATGCTGCTGGTCATGCTCCACCTCCTCTGTAGTTGCTGAATAGGCCCTGGGATTTCTCTGTTTCAAATGAGACTTAAAACCACCTCCCTCCCCAGCCATCAAAACATTGCTCTGCATTCTCTTTGCAGTTGCAGCCCCGTGTTTTTAACTGGCAGTTTTCTTTAAAATGTTTGGAAAAATATTTTGGTTTGGAAAACGGGCACAAAAATGAGGTCAACTGTATGTGCACTCCCAGGAAAAAGCTGGTTGGAGGAAAAGAAGTGGCGAGTGTGTGATGTACATGAGCGTGCCTGAATGGTGCTGCCAAACCATCTCACAGACTTGCCTTTGTAGCAGGTTGTGGGAGTTAGCTCAGTGAGTCATACAGGCAAATGGCAAGGGCCCTCTTCATTTCCTAGCCTGAATAAAATTACCCCTTTCTGAATTTAGGTCTGTTGGCTGCCAAATATGCTGCTTGTTGAAGGTGCAATATCATATGTGTACCTGTGGTGTATTTATGTTTGATACTAAGGCATTTCTCAGGGGGCAACTCATTCTCAATTATGTTAGTATTTATTCCATTGAAGTCAGTTTTGTTGCTTCAAATACACTTGCTTATTTGGATGTTGAAATCTGTTGAAATTTGAAACTATATTCCCAAACACAATTTCCCAGTCATTCAACTTGAAGAAGATCTTACATTGTCTCACAACTCTGTCAGGCTATTTCCACTAACCAGACTGCAACATGATTACTTTCTACAACTCAAAGCAGTGGTTTTAACCCACCTCAGCCCTCTACTTATCACTATCACATCAGGTTGTGCTTTGGCAAGTTTAAAGGACAGAAAGCTAGGCATTGATTGCCAGTAGTGAGGCATTCATGGGGAATTTTACTTTCTAAACCACAAAAACATTGTCCTCTCAGAACAAAATAATGTAAAATTGTTGTCTGTTCCTGTGGCTTTTTTTTTTCCTCAGATGAAAGCCACACTGTAGGCATTTACCTCTGTAATAAATTTCCAGCCTGCTTTATTGACATGGGGTGAGGAAAGAGTTAAGCTAAGAGAAAGCCCCAGATACTAAAATTAACATCCATCCCATCCCCCCCCCGCCCACAGCTTTGAAATTTCGCATCACAACTTGCAGATAGATGATTTCTTCTAGCAGTGGAAACTGTGTTTTGATCATTTGAAATCACAGATGGCTGGCTGCAGCTCAGAGGAATTCAGTTGCTTTCCTCTCTTCCCTCTGCTTCGCCTTCTTCCTGCTCTGCCTAGAAAAGTCTGTTTTCAGGTCATCTGTAAGATTGTATTACTGCTTGCTAAAGCTGAAGCAGATTTGGCTGCTGGGCACTGAATATGCTTACAGGGTCTGCAGAAATGCATTGGTGGTTAAGCTCTGTTGGAATTACTCCCCTTGTCCAGAATACCCACTTGGATTTATGCACAAAATAAAAATAACGAATTTTAGGCTATCTTTAGTCCTAGAGATCTTGATAATTATTTATGAAATTATCTATATTTTAAAAAACCCTCACACTTACAAAAAAAAACAAACAGACCCAACCACATAGCAAAAAACTCAACGAAAGCCCACAACCCAAACAAAAGAGGTTTGTATTATTGCCCTGAATGATTTCTGTGATCCTGTTCATAGTGCAGTTGTATTGGCACAGCTGAACTGCAACTGGGGGCAGGGGAAAATTGGGAATTGTGTTAGGACAGTGGACAATACGTTCCTGTAACTGCACCTTTTGTCTGCAGGAGACCCTTTTTATTGTCAATGCCAGTGATTACAAAGCCTAAAAATCGATTACTTTGCATCAACTAGAAATGCAGTCCCCTAAAGCAAAAAGTCTTCCTGGCTAGGTAGCTGCTGCCCCAATTACTGCAAACACAAAACTGAGTTTGAAAATCATAGCCTGCAGCATGTAGCAACATAAAACTTCTCTAGGAGAACTGAAAATACCTCTTTAAGTAAAAGGTAGCTATAAAATTGGATCAAAAAGAGAGATCATTATGAGATGAGTAATATTTTATGGATCAAGTCGGGGTACTTTTAGTGGATAAGCAGGTGATTTTAATGCCTCTCACAAGTGAAAACCTCACCCCGAAGTTTTAACTCTTTAATTTCACAGCAAGATTCAACCTGCAGCTTGTGGCTTTGCTCACAGCATACGTCAAAACAAAGCCAATACATTTCTTGGCTCACTTCTCATTTACTAACTTTCCAACTGTTAAGAAGTTTCAGAAAACAGAAGGCTAGGGTGAGTTAATGGTGACTGTCAGTGCTTCAGCAGTTCTGCCAGCTCTGGGTCTAGTGGGCTCAGTTGCAGAAAAATGAGTGCAAGTTTTTGGCTGGAGCAAACCTTTGCTATCAGCCCTCCTGTTAGTACTGCTGTTCTCTGCAGAGACACCTGCTACATTGATAAGTATCTTTACTGCTGATGGGAGCCTTGATGTTGCTTAGGTTTTAACATGTTGATGTGAGGGCAGAGAAGAGAGTCCAGTTCCTCTGAAATCTTCACCTGACTTCCATGGACTGGATTTTGGGAAGCTGTGCCAGCTGTCCCACTTCTCATCCCCTCTGCAGTGGCTCCCCTGGGTTTTGTGAAGTGTTGTGTACATGTAGAGCATGCTGGCATTTTTTTTTAACAGTGGCATGCATTTATCTGATTAAGAGCTATGTAAATTTAGATGCAAACTCGTTTCAGCCCCCAGGGTGCTTGGCTAGTTGCCTGGCGTGCTCTTGGTGCTGGAAAAGCCTGTGCACCACTGTTGCTCCAAGGGAAACCTTGAAGCACGTCATTCCCTCCCTTTTTTTTTTCCCCTTAGAAAGGTTATTGTGCCTTAGACCTCATTGAATTACCTCTCCAGTTGAGAAGGGAAAGGTTATTTTACCCCTCTCTTCCACTTGGCAACTCAAGAAGAGCTGCCGTCACTGCTCACTAAAAATGTCCCTTGCAGGGCCAAGTTGTATTTCAGGGTGATCCAGGGACTCCCCTGAGCTCTTTGCTGAGGCCATTGACTTGCTGAAGTAGTATAGGGGCCACCTAAAAAGGGATGGGGGGAACTAAAAGACCCATTTGTGTTGTAAATACAGTGGGAATGTTGTTTCAGTCACAACAGAAAAAAAAAAGTGCCTCAGGGTGCTCACTGTGGCCTGAAATTTTTCATGTGTTTTCTCCAGTGATTCTGGGGGATGGCTAATTACTTTCTCTACATCAATATTTTATATTAGGACACATGGTCAGGCTACATGTAGCTATTGGGTTTTTTTCTGGCAAATGTGCAGTGAGGAGCTTGCTGTCTCCTGGCTCTGAGTGCTCAGCACTGATCCCCTGGCTTGGCTGAGTTTTGGGTCTGGTCCTAACCTTGCTGTTTTTCTCTGTCCATGTATTTCACCTTGAGCAATACTGAGCACACCTTTCATCATCATCTTCTCTGGTGTGGCCTGAAAAACTGTGGCTGCTGATACCATGTCAGATGTTACCCAGCTAGCAATACCTAGTACATAGCAACTGATGATGTGCAGCCTCAGCTAAATAATAAATTAAAAAAAAATAAAATAAAAGTCACCCATCTTTTGCACTGCACAGATCTCTTGAGTTGCTAAGTGGGAAGTCTACACTCGAGGTCCTCCAGAGTCTGCAGGATGCTCCCTTCACATGCTAGAGGGGACAGAATATTTCACCTGCACAATTTGAACTGATTTTTTGCATCAGTGTGGGGGTGCAGCCCTCATCACTGCTGTCCTCATTGCCAGCCTTCTTTCCAAAGCACTAATGGCTCTGGAAATGGTGGGTGATCCAGCCTTTGGGAACCAGCCCTCGAGGAAACCTATTGTGTCTGATGGGAGGATGATGAGATGCTAATGAACCCCCTGAAGTAATGATCTGGGAGGAGGAGGCTCTGATTGTGCATCCCTGATTTCCCTTCCCCAGCCCGATTAACAGTGGTATGAGTATCATCAAGATCACCCCGAGGTTTAAAAGAAAATGCAGACATGAGTAAATACACATAAATAATGCGTGGTTCAAGCCACTGAACATCAAGTGAGCAATTTTAATAGGGATTTTTCACCCCACAGTAGTACTCCATTAGGCGTTTTGGGGGCTGATGTGATTTTGAGACACACTGCAGAGCATTTTGAGCCTGTTCAGGAATCCAGGGTGTTCCCTGCAGATGGAAAGTTTTTATATGGCCCTGGTCACCTTTGAGTCATTACAGTAATGGCTGGAAACCTTGTGTAGGAGGATGCCAAGCCAGTTCCTTTGTTTTGGAGAAGCATTTGTTTTATAAAAATTGAGTATAGAAGGGGTTTCTTCTGTTCAGGACGAAGAGTTTATTTGCCACTTAAAATCTGCTTAGCTCTAGGTTTATGTCCCATGCATGGTCCGTGTGAATTGGGCCCATTAAAAACCTCTGTAAACTGATAGAGAAAAATAGTTGTTCAAGAGCTTCTCCTAACTCTAGAAAGGCACTCTGAATCTTCATTTATTCAGAGCTGCTGCTGTTATTACTTATAATAAACTGATGGTTTTCACCGTGAATTTTATTTTCTTGGGTTCAGCACATTGCCTTATTTCCTGTAAATACAGCATAACCTGTTGTATTAACAAACTGGTCTTTGTAAAACAGCCTGGTTAGTGTTTGGCAAATATCCACCTGTTGTGGATTTCACAAGAGCTCACAGAGGGAATTGAAAGTTTAAATAACTTTCCCATGGATTTACCCTTCAGGGCTGAATTGTTTTGCCTAAGTGTTTTAATACTATCAAGAAATTTGCAGCCAGAGTAATGGTAGACAGCATTAGAGAAATTTGAATAACCTTTTCCATCAGATCATCTTCTCTGTTTGAAAGCAGGTGGTGGAGTCTGTTGTCTTTAAAGAAAAGTAAAAAATACTGACTCTGCTTTGGTTTTCACTTCAACTTTGCAATTGTTTGACACATTGTTACTGCTTAGTGAAGCTGCTTTAGGGCCCAGAGAACCTCCTTTATCCTGTTTTGTGTGTAGCAAAGTGTTTTGGTTGAAATTACATGTTTTTTATCATCACTACTGCCTATGGAAGTACATGTTTCTGAATACTGTAGGCCTTGCAGAAATTTTCTCCGTCCCTTAACCTGGCTTGTAGTTAATTCATGCTTTGCAAAGGCTATCACCGTGTTTGCCACTTTTTTCTTCCTTTAAAACACATTTCCTATCTAAAATTAGAGATCTGCCCTAAAGTTTTGTGGATCTAACGTATTTTTAGAGTGACTAGACCTGAGAGGGACCTTCCTGAACACCTTGGTGCATTTGCATTGCACATGAAACAAGTTATGGCTTCTGTGAGAAACTACAAACCATACTGTGCAGAGAGGGAAAACATTGATTTTTTTTTTGTCAGGCTTCAGCTTATAAATTATTTAAATTCTCAAAACAATCATTCCTCTGTTTTGCACAGAACTTCCCATTGCTGCTGAGAGTACTGGGGTAATGCTGGCACCCACCAGACTCCCAGGCTGGGATTTTTATCAGTCTTAACTTCTGTTGAGGTCAGTAGTAGAGAGGTTTTAACTTCAGCAAGATATGGGCCAGGGCAACCAACTACCTGGAATCCCTTTTGTGTTTGCTCCTCCCTATTCTCAAGTATTTTTTGTAAAACATCTCTACCTTTTTCATGCTGCTGAAGTGGGCTAGGTCTTGCCTGATTGCCTACATAACAGAGAAGGAGGAAACCTCAGTGGCAGGACTCTCCATCCCATGGACATGTTGGAGACCTGTGGACAGGTTTAGCTTCATCTGAATCTGAGCCAGCTGATGTAGGTTCCTTGGATAGGTTTGCCAAGTACCCCATCACTCTCTGTTACAGATGAGCCTGTTCTGTTTCTTGCAGCTTTAGTCACCTTTGTGCTTTGTTTTGCTCTGTTTACCAGACAGGCACGGCTCAACATTTCACTAGGCTCTCTTCGGTTTTGCAGGTAGCTGTATCCAGCTGGGTGGCCGGTGGATCCAAGGGTTACCATGAAGTTTTCAGGAGCCCTGGAGAGCCAGAGGTTGTCTCTCCTTCTGGAGATGGCAATCTCTAGGGAAGCTCAAATGTGGAAAGCACATGTGCCGAAAATTCAGCCCAATCAGGTAATGTCTCTTCTTCACATCATTCATCTTAATAAAGGCGTGAGAGTATCCTCTGGTGTATTCTTATGTGAACAACTGATGCGTGTGGAATTACCTTCTGCTTGAGGGCTGGGAAATAAGCCTTTGAAGTAAGTGATGATTTTTTTATTTGAGGGACATACCTGCAGTCTGAGGTAGAGAACACACTGCAGCATACAGTGTTAGATCTCTGCTATTGTTTTTGAAAACAGGTACATAATTTCTTCATTAAATTCGCTTTACAAAAGTGGGTTATTAACAGACATTACTAGTGGGCACCAACTCTGTACCAACTCTGAAAAGCAGCTTCATTTTCTTGGACTAAATTTCCTAATTACAGCATTGAAATGCTGGTTGCTTTCCACATGAAACAACATCTCACATGAACCCTGAGCTTAGCTCAGGCCTCCCATAGAGACAGCATATTCACAGCAAAAGCCTGACTTTGCTGCCTTTTCCCATTCTGGGCCAGATTCATCCCTACTATAAATCAGCCTAGTTCTGCAGTGTATGCTGCAGCGCTATCAGCTGAAGCCAGTTGAGGATCTGACTTGGTAAGGCACTATCTACTTCAGGAAGAACCCCACTGACTGTAAGAAGACTCTTTTGTGGAGCAGGGTGCAAGCTCCTGTCGTGGGAAGTAGAGCCAGGTGCTGGTCAATTCCAAGGAGGAATGTTCTTATAGGACTAGAGGAGAATTCAGGATGGAACGGACTACAGGAGCAGGGTCTGTAGTCCAACCTACTGCTCAAGGTTTGCAGCAGGGCGAACTAGGAGGTTGGACCAGGTCTCTCATGTTCTTGCAGAGGAGTAGTCTGTCTATCATGTGCACTCAGTGATGCCTGTGAACTCCACAAAGTTTTGTTTAAAACAAAATATGGAACACGAGGATGATTGCCATAGAGTGTTGAGTACTTTGTTGCTGAGTTGGGCAGAAATAACCACACTAATGGGCTCAGATCCAGTGTTCCTGTTCTTGATTGGTATAAAATGTTCACATGATTATTTCAGCTGTTGTCAAAACTAACCAGTGTGGTGTTTGTTTTTTTCTGTCTGGTGAGCAGGAAACTCCTGTTGTTGTGTAGGAACAAATATGTTTTTAAGGGGCTCAGTATTAGTTTCTTTAATTTACAGTTAGGTTTCGAAATAAATGACCTACCTGGTTGTCAGAGATGTTGAGTATATTGTAACTGTGTCTGATTTTGAGCACGTACAAGTGAAGACTCTGGTTTATGGTAAACCAGCCTGTTATTCAATGCTGGCAGTATTCCTGGGGTTAGTGATTATAACATAGGGAGATAAGATCACAGCATAACAAGATAGGTTGGGGACTTGGAGAGTGTAACCAAACCAGATTCCTGTGTGAAGATTTCACAAGGACAAGGCGCTTGCATCTTTGCCTTAGTGCAGTTGATTCTGGTGGCTCAGAAACCACTACCTGCATTAGACAGTCTTCTGGGCAAAATCCCTCTATTGCCAGATTGCCTGCTTGTCCTATGAAGATGAGGTTTACCACCTGTGTCACCTCTAAGTTGTCACTGCAGCAGAAGGACTGACCTCAGCCCTGCCTTGGGTGAAGAACAGCCCTCTTGCTGCCAAGGACCTTGAGGGGGTTTTAACATCACTGTGGTTGAGGTTTGCAGTACCTTGGGAAGTGTTGTCCTCAGTGTTAAATACTCAGGGAAGTTAGCAGGAGTCTGCAGAATATGAAACTGGGGAGGCAGCTCTGCTGCCTGCTGTGAAAAGTCAGGGTAGGATCATGTACGGGAGCAGCCTGATGGCTAAAGCCAGTGTAAAGTTGGTGCTTGACAGCAGAATCTTGGGTCTGGTATGGATGAATACCAAATTTTGTCCATTTAGTGTACAATTATGTCATGATGATGAAGGATTTCTTCCCCTCCTTCTCCCTTGCATTTCAACCATGTTGCTGAGGTCCATGCTTGGGAGCATTTCCTGGCCCCTGTGCTTGTCCTCTGGGGTTTCTACTCATGGAATTTCCACCTCTAAACCTCTGTTGTCTTGGTAACCTTTTTCTTCAGATTTTCCTACATGTCAGTTGAGACATTGACTTTATTAGCTAGAATGCCATACTATTAAATGTTTTCTGGCAGCAAAGAATCGTTAAATTGGATTGAAATCTCTCTGTGCATATGTGCTAAATGTACAACGGTCAGACTTAAAAGGGAATGTGAACATAGCTTTTTGGGGGGAGGAAATCCTGACTGGCAATGCCCTGATGCAGCTGAAAACCCTGAATCTGTAGTCAAGTGTTTCTGTTCCTACAGTCTGTGGCACCTGACTTTTCAAACTGTCACGTGTTCCTCCACTTCTGCAGCATTTGGTCATAGATGTTTCAGTGTGACTTATACCATTTTCTGAAATATCTGGAAGAAGCTCCCTAACATCGACTGCCTTCCTCTGAAAACAGCTGCAGCAGCCTAAAACCTCACTGGTATGGAACTATTATTTCCCATGACAGTCAGGAAATCTGCATGCTTCTGTGTATCAGATCTGGCAACTAAAGCTCCTGTAACTTTCCACTCCTTGCTGCAAAGGTAGACTGACTACAGAAAGGGCTTTAATGAAGTCATCTGGTTTGCAAATGAGAAAATGTGAGTGCACCTACGAAAGTCTAATGATCAGACTGAGGTACACTGTAACTGTTCTTCAGGAGTAAACTTTCATTTTCTACTCTTTAGGACACATTTTTGGTTCTACTGTTCAAACCTGCAACAAACTCAGTTTCTAAATACTTGTCACAGTTGAGATCTTTGAAAGGAAGAAAGAAATTCATGGTTACAGAAAGAGGAAGAGTTCATATTTTTAGTTTAGGCTGCAGATTATGCTGGGGACTTTGTTCCTGATAATTTAGTGATTTCTTCTGTTTCATTTTTCCTTTTTGTCTGAAAACTCTCATTTTCTACCAGCATGTATATTTCTTTTAGATTTCCTCCTTTCAGTGTAGGCCACTGGCTCTGGGTATTTGCAGTAAATCAAAGCCAGATCTCACAGGGGCTTTTCAGCCTGAAAAAAATAGGTGGGCTGAGTCTGGAACTTGTTTAGTGCTTCTGAATGTATTTGGTCTTCTTCTTTTGTCCCTTCTTTTTTCTTCCCCATCTTGGTTTATACAGTATGCAGGTGACATTCAGAAGTTTTCACATGATTAAGGCTTGAGAAATCAAGCAGTAAAGACTGGTCAAAGGTTGTTTTTTGCATGTTACCAAGTAACTTTGCAGCAGAGAGGTGTGTAAGCCAGTGTTTATTGTTTTGTTTTTTTATGAGAACTTTCCCCTTTCTTGCCTTTTATGGCTCTGTCTGTCTGTTCTCTGTACCTCTTGAGGAATCAGGACACCCCAGTTCATTTCCAGTTTTTCCACTGTCTCCCCACATGACCTTGGGTCTGTCTTTTAACCTTCTGGTGCCTGTTTTATCCTGTGGGCAAAGGGGAGCCTGACAATGATTTTGTAAAGTGTTGTGAGGTTAATGCATCCAGCTCTTGGGCTTTGCCAGCAGTAATCCTCTCCCTAGTGTTTGTGCATGTTACCCAGCCAGCAGCAGGGTCTGTGCTGCTTGAGTTTTTTGCTGCGCCACTAAACTGTAGGCAAACCCTGTGAAATGCTGCTTTTGAAAGGTGTCAGGAGAGCACCTCCAATTCCCCACTGGTACAAGTGAGAAGCACCCCAGTGGGCATCAGTTTGGGGTTGCGCTGGTGTAAACCAAGCAATCCTGAGACCCAAGGAGGAACCAGTTTGGCTGTGATGTTTACAGCTGCCCTTTTCAGAAGCCTCCAAGTCCTGATAAAGGTCACCTGCTTGCTCCCCAAGTAGAACTAGGCAGAAGCAAATACTGGAAATAGCAAGACATCTGTCTGAGACAGCAGACATTAAAGAAAGAAAATGACCAGGTAAGGTGTTTTTCCTAGATTAGGCAGCAATAAAATTGAGTCATATTTGAGTTCAAAGATAATATTTATTTTAGACTGCGTTTTCCAAAAGTCTCAAGGTATTCTTAGGAATGGTTTGTGCTGTGACTGTACTCTGAAGCCCAAGTCACAGCCTCTGGCCCTCCAGCCAGAGGCAATGCCCTTCAGTCCCGAGGGTGGTTGCTAGGTCTGTCTCAGAGCAAACTGCAGCTGTTACATAAAAAAGGAGCCTGCCGTTGCTGGGCCTGTATTATTTTCCCTAATGAGAGCTGTCATGTTAGGCTAGCATGCTCTTCCACCACGGGGGTTAAGTTCTGCAACAGCAGGTTTGTGGTGACAACACAAAGAGCCTGCCCGGTGGTGGCAGGAGGCAATGGCTATGGGAAAGTACCTCCGCATCAAAGAGGAACTTTTGATTTCCAGCCCAAAGGGACTTTATCACTCTCAGCTACCATAGTGTCTCAGTTTTGCTTTTAATTTTAGATAACGAAGGAACAGCGGTCTCACTGCTTAATTAACTTTACTGTGCTGCATTTCTTATTGGGGTTACTTGGCTGACATAGGTACGCCCTGGAGGTAGAGGGATAAAGACCCATACATTTGTGTGGGAAGCCTCTTGATTGGACACAGTAGTAGGGTTTCTGGGTGCAGCATGACTAACTCTCATCCTTCTGCCTATTTCTTAAAATGGGCTGTAACAAACTTTCCCAGTGCTGATGGGAGGTTTAAATTCACCTGGTCTTTCTGTGTGAGGGAATTCTCCCCCATTTGCAGTTAGAGGCTGGAGTAGACAAAAGTTTTATAGGATTGATGTTATTGCAGAAAAGAGCTGGAGATTCACCTCTTTTCCTTTGCTTTCCTTGCTGTTCTTGAGCAGCCAGATTTTGTTTTGAAGCCCCACTTCTGCTGTGGGGCTAGGTGTGAGTCCTCTTTGCAGTTGTTCCTTCATGTTAAAGGACATTGTGCTCTGTATGGGGAGGGTGTTTTGTTTGCTTTAATTTTGTATCTTGCTGAGATACACCGTTGTTTTTTAGTGGTGTAGATCAAACATCATTTCTTTTTCACGTGGCAAGGACAGCTGTTACCAGGGACTGAACATGTATTTGCTATTCTTTATATTAGGCCTTGCCATTTAAAGCTACTGTTCGAGGCTGAAATTTCACCTTTTGGCCTCCCACTGCCCATGAAGGGCCAGAAGAACTAGGGACAGATCTTGGGAGGACTGGAAGTCTGAGAAGCAGCATGGAAAGGTGATCTTACCCTTCCCATCCATGCTGCTTTTAGGAGAAGGCATGCTCTGTAAGGACAGCCAAGATTTAACATAGTGTCACCCTGTTTTCTCCCCAGATACATTCTAGGTCCCTCTCCCACTGTCCAAAAGATGTTTTTAGCAGCACATTTAATAAACTTCTTAGCGCTGTGTGGTGCATTTGCTACCACTCTCAGCATGCACTGAACTAGCATTTCTGGAATAAGCGCAAGATGTTGCAGACAGTGGGTGTCCAGCCCCTGGTGGGGCTCACGTTTCACCTTTAAATTGCAATAATGATTTGAGAAAGAATCATTATTTCTGGACAGTGAGAAAACTAATTTTATTTTCTCTCCTGAAAAATAGAGGTAGATGCTTTTTAAAAGCGACACTATTGTGTAGCCTGAAGTATTTATCGTGCATCAACGTTAGGTGTTTTTATTTTCCTGAAGAAAGTCAGAGGGAAGGATTTTATGTCAGTGACTGATTGGCACATGTAGTTTAAATTCAGCTACTGACCAAACAGATCAATGGTGGTGACTTGAGCCAAAAAGTTCAAAAAACCTAATCAAACCCAGGTTTTTTTAGCTGAAATTGTACCTGCCTTGCCTCAGTTCACAGTTAACTGTACTGCTAAAGGTATTTTGTAACTGTTTGGAGTTTTCTTTCTTTAAATATACTGAGATAAAAATACCTCCATAATTTGAAGGAAAAATAAACCTTTCCTTTCAAAACACCAACGCAGTCCCTCCTCGCTTCTGTGCCAGGAGCTGTGCATCCCCCTGGCTCCCAGAGCACGTCTGGTTTCATTCAGGTTGGATATTTCTCTATATTTGCACGGTTCTGAGTAGGTTAGAAAAATGACTGTCTCTTGGAGCTAAGCTAGAGAGAACACCCTGTCAGTACTTGGGAAACTACAAAACGTCTTTTCCTCAACATACAGTGAAATTAGAGGTTGCTGTAAGGAAAGTTGTCTTTCACAGGGCAGATTTTTTGAGATGGAGTAAGTAACAGCAAGAACAAAGTGGTGATTCAGGCTGGCTCAAGGCCCCCCACCCTTTCCAAGAGGCTTTATCTCTGTGCTGAATGACTCCTGCAGAGGTAAAACGTTTGGTCTTCTCTGACTTGCTCAGCCTGTGTATAAGAATGGTTTGTTTTTTTCTCCAACAGGATGTAGCCATTTCTCCAAAGCAGAGGAATGAGGTCATTCAGTGGCTGGCCAAGCTCAAATACCAGTTTCACCTTTATCCAGAAACGCTCGCCCTGGCCATCAGCCTTTTGGACAGGTTTTTAGCTGCAGTAAAGGTAAGTATTTGTGGATGCATAAACTGAAACAGATTTATACCACCCAGCTACTCAGCTATTTCTGTGTGCAGTCTGAGTGGTGTGGCTGTACGGAAGTGCTTACTTCCCCCCCTGCTCTCACACCCTCCTCCTTCCTCACACGCAGATAGGATGATACCTGCACTCCTCCAGGAGCTTTTAATTTGGGGTTGTGGAACTGGCAGTGCACACTGCTGCCAGGAACTTGTGGAGGTAGATTCTTTCCGCAGCCATTTTCCACCCAGTGAGAGTAGCCATTGCTTTAATGAGAGCATGCAGTTCCTGGGGAACTGACCCAGTGCTTAGACCTGCCAGAAATCTCTCCTCTCCTCCCTCTGTTCTGCCCATTTCTTTCATGTAATACAGCTCATCAGTTTAAATGTGTATTACCCTAAGAGAAAAGCAGCATCCTTCCTCTTCAACTATGTGCTCGGTCCTGACCTGGTTTGAATGTTGATTTCCTCAGCACCGTACCTGTTCCTTTCAGCAGTCAGAAAAAGGGGCTGCAGAGAGATTATGCTGAGAGCTTACAAATGATGTCAAGTCAGACAGATGTGAATGAGAGGTAAACAAGCATGAGTGCAGGCCATCCACGTGAGGGGCTCTCCACTCCTGTTGTACTGAGCAGAGAATATGGATGCCCATTTGGTTTTAAGGCTGTTACACCATATAAACTGAAAAGACAATTTCAAAACCAGCATTTGGGCTACCTGTAGCTGCCACCTGCTGCATTTGTCCCTGTAAGTCTGCCACAGAAACAAGTGAGATGTGCTGTGCTTGAGCTGTGTTTTGCACCCACGTGAGTGACAGAACAAACTGAGGATCAACCCCAAATCCCTGGGCTTCAGTTCTGAAGTAAGGCTTTGGGCAGCCTTCTCTCTTACCCTATTTGCTCAGTTACATTCCGCACTCGGCAAATCCACAGTCTCCTCTGCGTGTGCGCATCCCATCTCCTCAACAGCACTGTTAGGTAAGCAATATAGCTTAGGAGTGCTAAGCAAAGAACGTATTTTCAGCCTGTGTGCTTACAGTTCAGTGAGACTTAGTGTGGTAGATTGCAAGTGACACCATCCATTAACCTACCCTTTAAATATTAATAGTGTTTTAATTGCAAGCCATGGAAGTTTTTATTTTTAAGGAGATCTTAAATTAGCTGATATACTGGGATGGGAAATACAATATCTCAACAGCTAATGCTCTTGAGTACTATTTTTTTTACAGTAATTTGCAGCAGCCAAGGAGTCTGCAAAGCATGACTATAGGAGTAGAGTTCACTGTGTGCTTCAGACAGCGAGCAGGACTGGGGGAAGGTGTTCTGTCTGGGTGAGCATTGTTCAGACAGCTCAGGGCTTGGCAATGCCGCCCCCAGTTTTCACCTCCCATAAAGCCCATCATACCTCTGATGCAGCTCAACTCCTGGTTTTCTACCAGGCACTACCATGTGGGATTTTATTATTAAGACAACCTATCCCTTCCCTTCACCATGAACACAGGGTGGGCAGGGAGAAGCTCCTGCAGGAGACTAGGATGTGTGACAGGGTTTTAACTTTGGCAAAAGACACAATTGTTCCTTCCAGGTCAGTCTCTAGAGGGGATGCTCTTGGGAAAAAGAGGAGACAAAATTATTGTTAGAAATAACGGGGATGATGGTAGGAGCCTGCTCGATACATCTGCTTTTCCCTGGATATGATGCAGAAGGTGTCCTCCTTTGCTGTCAAGAACAAATTCCAGTCTTGCCCTGAGGGAGTTTATTCCCTTTGTTTTCAGTTACACCTGAAGGCACAAACAGACACATGCATGTGCCCCCTTGCCCCCAAGGGTGGATTCTCTACATGTGTTGAAATTTCAATGGCACTAGAAGGCCAAATCTCTAAGCGCAGCATGGTCCTTTTTAAATAAGACAGACTGAATGTAGGCAGACTTCTTTAATTTGTACACCATCCTGTTTTCTTCTCTTGTTGCTTTCTGGAAACACTATTCTGGATCTCTTGACAGTTCATTGCATGAGTGTAACATGCAGCATCTCACCCTTCAACTACTCTGTAGTTCTGTTCCATCAGTTAAAGTTAACCTAGCAAGAACCGATCATAGCAACAGTTCAGGGGGTAAGCAGATTTTCACATTTGGTGCAGAATTTTCACTTACCTTTGTTTTCAGCATCTCCTGATGTGGACAGCAGAGGACCAGTTGCTAGTAGACTGCTAGAGGTGGGGCCACAGCTCAGCAGGTCTACTCACTTGGCTGTGACAGGGCTTAAAAACAGGGCCTCTGCATTTCCGAGGCCTAACTACCAAGGTGCAGAGTGACACAGCCTGTGTTTTTTATGCTGACATCCTTTGTCAGACATCACATCGACAAACACTGCTGCTATGGAAAATCTCCAGCAGATGGGCCATGCTCAGACCGTGTGTTCAGCCTAGTCTGTCACAGGGACTACCCGAATACTGAGAGCCCATGCGTCATGCTTCCCCTCTCACCCTCTATCCAGGGCCCAGAAAAGGTGTTTTTGATACAAGTTAAAAAAATTGCCCTTTCCCCTCCAAATTACACTTTCCTAAAACTCACTGTAGAAGCGACCAGCACTCCCTCACTAATCCCTGAGCCACAGTTTTAAGAACTACAGTATGAAGTTACAGGAGTGATTTTTATCAGTGTTTTATACTTCTCTAGGCAAGGACAGCGTTTTAAATTATTCTCTTCTTCCTGTTCTGTGTCTGACCCCTCATAGCAGAGCTCTGCTGAAGTAGGTGGAGTGGCAGAGGTTTTTGCCAGGTGATTTTGTCCTTCCTATTTCTACTGCACTGCCTAAACAGAGCTCTTTCTACTCCAGCGCTGCACATCAGTGGGTGCCAGTTAAGATCACGGGGCTGGCAGACTGCTGTTCTGCTTTACGTCATGGAGCGTAGATTGTTGCTTGGCACAGCTTGCCACTGCCGTGGGCATAGTCGGAGGTCAGCCTGCTCATGCAGCTGAGATCTTGGGCAGCTGAGACCTTGGGGCTCGGGATGTCCAACCAGAAAAGATTATGGATAATTTTTACATTGCATTCACACAGAGACTTTTCTGCTTTTCTGTGCCGTAGGCTCGTCCAAAGTACTTGAACTGTATTGCAATCAGCTGTTTCTTCCTTGCTGCAAAGACCATTGAGGAAGATGAGGTAGGTTTATTGTTCTTACCACCTTACCCCGGTCTGAATATATATTCAGACTCTTCCAGTCCTGCCTTTGCCTGCATATAGTGGCTGGCATGTGCCAGGACAGTAATGAAGTGTTTTGTGTGATTTCTGCAATGACTGCTTCTCTTGTTTCTTCTTCATGTTGGCTTTTGCAGAGGATTCCAGTACTGAAGGTGTTGGCTCGGGATAGCTTTTGTGGTTGTTCTCCAGCTGAAATTCGCAGAATGGAGAAGATTATCCTGGATAAACTCAACTGGGATCTTCACATGGCAACGCCACTGGATTTCCTTCATATTGTAAGTAAGGATTTCTGTTGATGTTCTTTATGGTTGTCTGCTGGTGTAAAGAAGGTACCAACAACTCTAACTGTAGGGGAACAAAGACCTCAAGATGTGTTCATAATTTCTCCTTACAATTAATTTTTGAAAGAAAACCACCTTGCTATAGAATTCCAGAGGAGACTTGTGACACTTTGGGCACAATTTCTAAAATGTGGGCCTGCCATCTGACCTGTTTTGAGGCATGTTAACCCACACACTAAAACTCACAGCTACTGAAGACCTTGCCCCTAACTCTTAATTGGTAGTGGTTTTGCTCAAAGCCAAGTGCCTTCTAGCACAAAACCAGTAAGTAGAACCAAGGAGCTAGCACTGACACTGGGCAATAAGTGTCCTCTCTGTCTGCTGCAGAAAGGCATGGCCACAGAGCCACATTCATGGATCAGATGAGACAAAGGGAAGTGTCCTGAAATTCTCTGTTGAATTTCATTCTCTCTGCTTGCTTGAGAAGGGGGTTTTGTCGAGAACCCTTGAACTTCCAAACCTGTGTTTGAGAGAAAAAAGAGTGGAAGGGGACAGCCTTTTGCAGAGCCCTGAGAAGCCTACTCCCCAAGCAGATGATGTGTATGATGGCAGGCCCTCCCAGAACGGCTCCACCAAGCTGTTGGTGGGTTCAGCACATGGGTGGTTTTTTTTTTTCCCCATGGTGTGGAAATTGCCTTGAAGGTTAAGCTGGAGGATCCTTGTGCATCCAAGACATGTCGCATGCTCTTCTTGAGGTCTGACCTGGCTGGGCCTGTAGGATTGCCTGTTGGTGACACCAGATGCCTCATGTGCTTCTTTCCCCCTCAGTTCCACGCAGTTGCAGTGTCCAACAGGCCTCAGCTACTGACCGTCCTGCCCAAGCTGAGTCCCTCTCAGCATGTGGCAGCACTCACCAAGCAGCTGCTGCACTGCATGGCCTGTTACCAACTGCTGCAGTTCAAGGGCTCCATGCTGGCGCTGGCCATCGTCAGCCTGGAGCTGGAAAAGCTGCTCCCCGACTGGCTGGCTCTCATCATCGAGCTGCTCCAGAAGGCACAGGTGAGGAGGGGATGACACTGCACACCACAGCAGGGAGGGATTGGGACTCACAGAAGGCTGCATCTTTCTCAGTATTCCAGTGATCCAAGCCAACCAGGGCTGTTAGACCCCTCGCTGCCAAGCCCTGCCTGCAGTTATGCTTTTGCAAGGATGGTTATACTTGAAAGGTGGAGCTGCATGCCTCAATATATACTCTGGGATCTCTGCACCAGGGAGAAACCAACACACTGGGGAGAAAACCCAGTTAGCTGCTCGGCCATTCATTCAAAGCATCCGAGATGGCCTGATCAATACTGGAAAGACAAACACTCAAGCTGCTAAAAATATGCCATGAAACCTTTTAATATCTGGAAGGGTTTTTTGCCCCTAGTAGTCCCATGAGGTGTAAGAAAGAGCATGGATCCATATCTTGGGAAGTTGTGGTTTTGCAAATCTTTTTGATCCTTTATCACTTTCTCCAGCACATAATTTGGTAAGCGAGGAGCACAGGTGGCTAGCATGTTCAGAACCCTAGTTCTGCCCTGCTTGCCAGCCTCTCTTCTCTGTGACAGTCATCCCACAATGCTGCTATCTTTGCTTCTCTTCCCACTCCAGATGGATAGCTCACAGCTGATCCACTGCCGGGAGCTCGTGGCACATCACCTTTCCACTCTGCAGTCTTCTCTACTGCCTAATCCTGTATATGTCTACAGTCCCCTTCAGCATACCCTGGTGACCTGTAACAGAGGAGTGTTCAAATGCCAGCCCTCCTCTGTCCCAGGGCCAGGTTTCTCCAAGGACAACGGCAGGCCAGAAGTGCCAGTCACAGGTACAGCTGCGCTCTACCAGCGTCTGCCAGCTCCCAGCGGTTGCAAGCAAGCCTCTGCCAAGCGTAAAGTGGAAGAGATGGAAGTGGATGACTTCTATGATGGCATCAAACGTCTCTACAATGAAGACATGGCTCCAGAGGTAGTGGCTCTAGAAAACATGGGCTCTGTTTGTGGCGCTGATGTCTCAAGGCAGGAGGGCAGTGTTTCCCCTTGTCCACCGTTACAGCCAGTGTCTGTTATGTAGCTGTGGACATGCACCATCTGCTCCACCATAGCTACTCCAGAAACCACACAGAAGCTGGCATTCTCAGTGCGGGGAGAAGGGGCCATACCTTGTCAGGCTGAACTGAAGGGAGCCAAAAAACAGAAGAAAAAAAAATCCCAACCCTTTTTTGAATTTTTTTCTTGTGCGGCTAATTATAGTTCCACTATTTAAGCATTTAAAAACACAAAAAAAGTATAAAAATCTTAAAAAAAGGACCCAAAAACCAAACAAAAAAAAAAGTAGCAAAAAATTGTTTCTTTCTAGTGTTGTCAGTTCCACTGTTTTTCTGCTCCTGTGTATTGTAACCCATTCTCCACGTTCAAGAGCTCACATCAGTCATGCAGAGTTGTTCCAGGTTTCCAAGCCAACTCACACCTCTCTGATCTGATTCCCACCTGCTCCTTACTCTCTCTCCTTGCTCCTCTTTCGATTCTCAGCAAGTCTTGTGCATGACGTTCTGTACTACCTGACCTCACCACAGCTTTCTTTTCCCTCTCAAGAAAAAGACCTTTTTGTTTGTTTTGTTAGCACTTTGGTGTTTAAATGTGATAATATTTTAAAACTGATTTAAATAGAAGGTTAGTCAGGAAAACAAACCAACCCCAACACTTGCAAGCTGCTTCACACTTGGGTAATAACCAAGGAGTGTGAGTGTGCTCTAGAAGAACACTCAGGCAAGCTGGTCACTGTGCTCTGTACCTCACACAGACTTATCCCAGTACAACAGTTCACGTTTTCAAACACAGAAAGCAGTTAATGGATTTGGTATCACTTGAAGAAAAATGGTATTTTTTTCTTGTTTGCACCAAAAAATATTGCATTCAGTGGGGATTTTCACCCACACTTGACTCTACATCAAGTGTAAACCTTAAATTCTACAGAGTCTGTTTTTTCCCATATGTTTATGAACTCAGCAGGTGACCAGCGCTGCTCAGCGAGGTGCTGGGGCAGCTACGTATGCCTGAGGCTTAAAAGGTGTGTAATTATCAGCCACAAAACCAAACCAAAAGACCCTAACCCTAAAGTTTTGTGTTCATGTAACTTCTAACCAAGAGTAAAACCTTGATAAACTTGTCTCTTAAATGTTACACCTCTGTTTCTCAGAAAGACCTGTCCCAAATGTAAGCTCTCTCCACAGCCCTGAGGAAGGTATTGTATTCAGAGCCATTGTACTGATGAAAGCCTTCTGGTAGCAATAAAGAAAGTTGTCCTGGATTCTGAGTCTTGCTTTGTGCCTTTCACCTACCATCCAGAGGCTGCAAGGCAGCTGCTCCATGCCAGACTTGTTATAGCCCCAAGCTCTACTGCTCCTCATGCCCTCCACAGTCACCACCAGGGTGTTCCTTCCCCTTCTGACTGTGGATGGGCCACTCACTGCATGGCTAGGACATTGCTTTTCTTGGTTTTCAGCTCTCTTCCAACCTGTGTACTGGAACCGGCCTCCTGAGGCCACATTTTTCAAAGGGGTGCACACCCTCCTTCCCTTCCGGCCATCCTTATAGCATAACTAGCTATAAGGACCTTTCCTCTCTTCCCGCTGCTTCCTTTTCTCCAGTTAGGCTGCTGTGCATCACCTAGCAAATCCATAGCAAAACATCCCATCACTGCAGGACTTCCATCATCCTGGTGCTCACTACCTCAAACCCACTTCAAGGCACACATCTTTCTCTACACAGCATAACAGCTCTAAATAAAAATAACTGCCCCAATTTCCAACACTAGCACAGGGAAGATCAGAGCCAGGTAATTTTCACACTCCTTGACAGCCAAGCCAAGTGCCTGTAGTTTCTGCACAGAAGGGAGTCTGTGTGCATTGTGCTTGCTCCCTCTGAGCAGCAGTTAATGTGATCCTGCTTATCCCAAAGGCAGCAGTTGCTAAGAGCTCCAGCTGTATATGCAGTCAGAGAGCAGTGAGCCAGGGCTCTCCTAACTCTTCTGGTGATACCGGCCTGCATGGTACAAAACTGGGGGAGAGTTTTGTCACACTATAGCTTATTTTAGTTAGCTTCCCATGGTACAAGACACATTGCAGAGGAAGAAAAAAAAGAGAGGAACCAAAGTGCTGTGACACTCTCCTTCCATTTGCTTCTCGCCACACACTTTCCCTCCTCCTTTAAAGGACATACTCCTCCTTACCCCATTTGGCAGCATCAGCACACAGGCACTTGCAAGGATTATGGCCAAACCCATTTGCAGACACACACAGGAGAGATGATGGCACAGCGCTGGGAAAGAAAGGAAGATGCTCACTTGTGCCAGCTGGCAGGGGCCTGGCTGGAACAGAAGGGAGGGAAGTTGGGCATAAGGAGGGAGATTTTGGTGCTGCTGGAGCAGTCCCTCCCCATCAGATGTGCTGGAGCCACAGTTGGCAGTTGCTTTTTTGAGAAGGTAAAAGAGTTTTCCTTCTCTCAGTTTTCTCCCCCCCACCAAAAGTGAAAGGACAAGAGCAGGTCCTGGGTTGCCCCACACCAGGCACATCCACAGCTCACACTAGCTCTGCAGAAGAGCTCTCTGGTGACCAAGCTGCTGACCTTGTCTGCACCCATGAGGCAAATCCCTAAAGAGGCAGGACTCAGAATGTCCCTGGCTACCAAGGGAGCTGAGACCCAAGCACACAGGCACTCCCCAGCCCCAGTTTCGGCAGGTGGCCTTTTTATTGTTTGTTCTATGAACAAATCCACACCAATTATCTTTTGCCTGGATGAAGGTAACTCCACCAAATGCAAGGTTCAGACAGACAAACCCTACGTGCATTTTGGTAGGCCTACTCCTGCAGAGTCCAGCTGACAGGCTGCTGCCCAGCTGTCCTCACACAGGCCCTAGGACACCTGTGGGCCAGCTCTCTGTCCACAACATAAAGACACCAATACACCTCCTTGACTCCACTTAGCCTGGAAGACCAATCAAGAAGTATTTCTCTCTAACACAAGCCCTGCAGTTGCTGAATGTGGAGGAGATGCTCATTCCTTGAATGCCTCAGTCGCCTGTCAGGCATACTGTGACCCAGTCCCAGTCCACAGTGGCCAACAGCAGGATGACACCACACCCTGCCAGCTTGTGTCATGGGGCATGCCCAACCTGGAAATTGTTCCCTTGCTTAAATTTCACTTTTACTCTCCAGCAGTGACAGGATGGTTAAGTCCACAAGCAATTTTACCTGCTCATTTCCATGGATAAAGCAGCTTTCTCAGCTCTGCTTGAGACATTTAGTGACAGTGAGTGACAAATAACCTCTCTGGTCTGTCCAATAACAGGTTTCATGCTTCCACCCCTGTGCTGACACCTCTTCCCCTAACAGCTGCATGCTGTAGATGAAGCAAGCCATGTTGGGATGTTGCCATCCCTTCCTCCAGCACCCAGGTGTGGTAAAGCTTCAGCTCAGCTCAGCCCCTTCTCTGACATGTCTCGCTGCAAACACTGCTTGCAGTGCCCATACATAGTGCTCTCTGCTTGCTGTTCTCTGTTTGCCCTGGTATCCACCACCACCAGATCATGGATTTCAGATGTTTCATCCTGTCCCCCCCCGCTTTAAAATGTGTTATGGCTCTGCTCCCTGTGGATTTACCCTTAAAAAAAACCAAAACAACCCCAAATCCTTCTACTGACACCATATGCCTCAACAACCTGGAGTACCAAATTCCAGAAGTTTACTACATGCTCTGTAAGAAAGTTACTCTATGTTTTAAGCCAATTTCCTTCTAGCCATAAAGTGCTAGAAGAAAAGAATGTATTTCTTTCCAGAGTGGACCTCTGGTTCTAGTCACAGCATTTTGGTAACTAGCAGGTCAACACCACAACTTCTCAGATTTTTCTAACACAGAATCACAAACAAATTTAGGCTGCAAGGGACCTCTAGAGGACATCTGCTGTAACCTCTAGCTCACAGTGGGGCTGATCCTCCTTCTCATCTCAGCTTTTCACTCTCCAAACTGAAGCCTCCAAGCCTTTGCGATCTCACCTGGCAGGTAGCTGCTCCATCTCATTTATCATTAGTGCCCTTCTCTATCTCCACTCTGTCCTTCTGGAGACATGAAGTCCAGAGCTCAATGCACCAGCACAGCAAAACCGTAGAGCTGCAAAATAAAGGCAGTTCATGTAAGTGTTGGCATTTGGTTTGTGCCTATCTGCCTGTTCTGTTTGGAGTTTAGAAGTCAGCCATCAGAAGGGTATTGCCCCTCTTCAAACCTCCTTGGCACAGCAGCGTTCCTGGTGGCCTACCTAGCCCCAGGCCCCTCCAGCTGATGAAGAACAAACCTCCCAGTACAGCCCAGCACTTGCAAGTAACAGAAGAAATGTGCTCTAGAAGTCAATGTCTTGAGAGCTTTTTGAAAAGCCCAGGGCTGACCTGACAGATGGAGGTCCATCAGGAAACTTCTTCAGTGTTGCCGACCTATGGATTTGGTCATGACTTCCTACTGTCTCAAACAAGATTTCAGAGTGACAGGACACAGCTATAGGAGTAAGATGAGGGGTTAGAAGTACTTAATATCCTCCCTTCAGATACAAGATAAAAAAAACCAAACACCACCACACTTCTTTTTCCTACTTGCAGCAAATAATGCTCATGACAGCCTGCATCCCAAACCACTGTTATCAGCACGAGTGACCTGGCACAAGGCAGAGCCTAACAGAACAGTCATCCACCTGTGCCCATCCATGATTGTGAACTGAGTAGTTAACAAGTGACTATTTCAAGAGGGACTAGAGCACAGGGGTGAGATTTTACAGGCTGGACTCCTACCACCAGATCAACCTATACTGCAATTCTTAAATGACAAAAAAAATGTCCACAGAACGAGATAAACATAAGGAAAGGATTCCCTCCCCAATTCCCCTGGTTTGGGGAGGGTCTCACTATGCAGGGTTCTGTGGGAGCCATCTGGCAGGTGAGCTGCTCAGCCTCTGGGCAAATAACCAGCAGGATATTTTGGCAAGTTGGAGGCTACCATGGAGGGGGTTGCACAGACAAGCACAGTAAGGGCCCCAAACCCAAGGCAGTGGTCCCTGATGCTGTAGTCTGGCCTAGGCATCACCACTGAAAAAAAAAAAGAAGACACAGCACTCATAAACTAGGCATTTTAATAGGCAAGACATTTTGTCAGTAAATAGTGACTGCCTTCATGCACAGAGACTCTGGGCTGGAGATGACATTGGCCCTGCATGAGGCAGAGAGGTGACTCAAGGACCACCACACCCCAATCCCTGCAGCAGCCCTTGGCTGCAAGGTTAATGAACAATTTCAGAAAATATGTGGCTTAATTCATTGCTTTTTGTGCTAGGTATGGGTGTCCTGGTGCACACAGAGCTGCCTAAGCCCTATCAGAACAAACAGGATTTCCTCCTGCAAGCAGTGCAGCCTGTTCCCAGTTTGCAAAGCACCCAAGGAGTTGTGCAGAAGAGGAATTAACACAGACAAGGTTTAATCCAGCAATACCCTCCAGGCCTTGACCTGTGAGGCATTAGCTAACCCTGTTTTGTCTCCAGAAGGCTGAATCTGAGAAGCTTTCCAGATCTGGTTATCTCGTGGCAAGCAGTGGTGGCTGCAGAGGAAGCCCTCAGCAGCTATCACCTGAGACCACTGAAGCCTAGAGAGCAGGCTCCATTTTTGTTATTAATGCAAATTCTGTGCTTAGCTACATCTGTGCAAATACTCATATCCCTTCAGTTGAGGCAACAGTCAGCAATTCCCAGGTAAATGGTTACAGCATATGCACATAGGCCAAGGGTTAATCATCCTTCTGAGTGTATCTAGGAAGTCATTAAGTTCATTGCAAGGATTTCCAGGATAAATAGGTTTTCTGCCACTTTAAAAAACACCTGGCTGGAGGGAATTTCCAGTGATCTAAACCTTGTCACTGAAGAGTGCTGAGAAATATTGTGCTTCCAAAAAAACCAAACAACCAAAACAAAGCAAAACAAAAACCAACAAACAAACCTGGAGCAGATTTCAGCAGCTTGCTCTTCACACAAACTGGAAGAGGCAAAACCTAGATGACTGAACAGTACCTTTCCATGGCAGCTTAGAGGTGAATTCCTTGATTAAGTTTCACAGATGAGAAGAATAAATCACTAGTATTCGGTTAAAAGAAGAAAGTGCATCACCCCAGATGAAACACATCCAAAAAGGATCAGGCTGTCTCCTTCCATCCATCCCAAACCAGCTAGAAGTCTCTACATATCAATTTTACAAGCTTTGGTTTTATCTTCAGACAATACTTTGGCACTTCTCGAGCTCTGTGACTGAACTCAGTTCCAAAGTAAACAAGTTATAAAGTTAAATAACTACCCCACATTCTGGATTTTTTAAAAAATAATCACTAATTAGGCTTCATGAAAATAAAAGGAAGCCCTCGATCCAAATGCAAGTCAGTGCAGCTCAGCTGTACCAGAAAAAAATGCCTGGTTTGCCCACACAAAGGCAGATTAGCTAGAAAATAATAAGGCCTGGACTGTCCAGAACAGGCTCCATCAATGCAACATCAGCCATCTCTGCCTGATGCAACTGCATTTACTGAGAACAAGAAGTCACCTAGGTCTGAGGACTTATTTTCAGCACATGTCAGAGGAGCACAGGTCATCCTTGTGATGAAGCTGTGATGTCCAAAGCAGCCAGACTTGATCTTTAGAGGCACAAATGAAGTCCTCTGGCTGTGCACTCACCCTCATTCACAGTCTGTCATATTTGCCATCAGCAACATGTGCGTGTTATTGCAAAAGGAAAGAAAATGGGGAGGGAGAAAAAACCAAACCACCTGACCCAGTGCAGTATCTCACATTATAGTGAAGGTTTCTCCTCCAGCCATTACCTCTGTCAGTTTTGGTAGCCTCCATTCTGCTGGAGACGCGCCGGGAGCAGACAGATCCCGCACAGACAGACAGCACAGCGCACCCTCAGACGCATGGGTGACAAACAAAAAGGGAAGGAGAGAAGGGCAGACGTGATGGAAGAATGAGATGGCTCTTCTCCTGGCAGGGGTGCCCATAGCTGCAGGCTCTTCCAATGCCCTACTGTCCACTGGGAGAAAGGGTGTGGGGGGCTTTGGCAAGATGACGGTTACATAAAGAAGAAGCTACAGAGAAAGAGAGAAACAGAAAAGAAAAGAAACAGAGGTTCAGAATCGAAATGAAAAAGTGAGAGAGGAAAAACAACATAAAGAAGGAACAACATTTTAAAGGAAGTGAGCCATGATGGAAAGAGTGCACTGGGGATATCTTGTACAAACCAGATACATCGGAGAGGCCTGGACCTCTCCAAGACACTGGCTGATTTGGAGAGCAAGCCACAAAAAGCAACTGACGAACACCAGTACAAACCTACAGAGGCACCTCAGAGGCACAAAACAAGCCACTGGGAAACCTGGCATGTTCACAGCCCCTCCTGTCACACCGTGACAAAATGGCAACAGCAAAACAAAGTCACAAAGGCCACATGAAGACCAAAGCATTTGGGTAAAAATATATTTCCTCTCCCCACTTCAAGTGTTGGCACTACTTGTATGTGTAACCTAAAGCATATACAAGAAATAACTGAGCTTATGCTATAAGGTTATTATTCCATTTGTAATTCAAAACCCAAAATACTTTAACATCAAATAAAGTGACAATATCTAACAGATGCATACATATCATTTTGCATTAACACTGTATGTAGGTTACACAATTTAGTTACAAACATGGGTTATTTTCAAACAGTAAGGTAATAAAGTTCTACATCTATAGTTTAAGGCAACCAGGATATTAAAAACGTATACAATATGTCTACTGCTGTTCACAGCTTTATTTTCTGTTAAAAAACCCCTTCATATTTGTACAGTTCCATGCTGATACACACTGATGAGAGGGTCATGGAGATCATATACTGCAAATGCAACCAGGGTCCTCAGAAAAGGGACAAACATGCTCTCTTCTAACACCTCAGAAGGGCAACCTGGATTCAAATGGACATATCTGATATGATCACACACAAAAAGACATTTCCATTCTCACTTGGACGTTTTAGGAGAAGCAGAAGGAGAGCTACCTGGAGAAACACTGGTCATGTTAAAGAAAGACATGCTTAAAGAAAGACACCGAGATACTAATCTCCTGGATGGGATTTTGAGCTGTCAAAAGCACATAGAAGGGGTGGGTGACATGAGTTGCAGTTTCCCAGCTGCATAGAAGCCCTGGGTGGGTGCCAGTCACTGCTTTCCACCCTTCCCAGCAGCACCACACACTGCAGGAAATGCATTTAATAACCATGAGCAAAAAGGGCACCTTCCTACTCACTTCCCTACTGGAAAGGAACGGTGCAATCCCAGTGAGGTTTTGGGGGAGCAAACTCTTACTCATCTCTGCCTTTTGGCTGACTGCCAGACACACACATGCCCACCTCTACAGAGCCATCATGGCCCCTCTCAGCAACCTGGATTTTGTTCATTTTCCCACTCGGGGGGGTCATTCCATGCCCTGGGAAAACCATCATTCCAGAAACATATTTTAGTGTTCTTTCCTACTCCTTCCTATTACTCTAAGGTTTGAAATCCACCTTGTCAGGAACATGCAGCATTATCACCTAGTTATCATCTCTGTCTTAAGCACATGAAAGGCTGCAGAGCTTCTCAAGTAAGGCGCTTGCCCATGCGACCATCTGTGCCCAGTCTCACCAGCTGGCTTGCTAGCTTCCAGCATGCAAAGAAGCTGTGCTGGGTTGGTTTAGGCATTCAGCAGGAGCCAGATGTCATGTTCTCTATGGCTTCTTTCCAACATCTCAGCAAAAGCAGATTATTGCATAAAGTTTTAATGTTGTTTTAACTGTGCCGCTTGTAAGTAAGTGGACTTAAAGAACTCCCCAAGACAAAGTCAACTGGATTCATATCAGTAGTGAAGCAGAAAGGGTGAGTCTCTTACTACTGTACTTACATGCAAAGGGGAAAGCACATCCAACTAGATTTGACTGTATCATTTACACCATGCAGAATCAGGGGCTATTGTGAAAAAAAGCCTTAAGTAAGGAAAAGAAAGTAGTGCAGCAGTAACAAGCTAAACATGGCCCAGGGCTTTAAGAAGAAAAAAGTCATTAACAACTCCTTTGACAAAACCCCCAAAACAGTACCTTGAACTTTTGCAAGTTTACAGCTTATTCCCCGTTTCTCCAAAACAATTTGCTTTTTGCTGGAGAAAGAAGCTCAATCAAAAGTACATTAATGCACTTGGCCACAACTTTCTGTCAAAAAGAAAGAAATAAAATAGCTAGACTCAGCTGATTTCCCCTGTCAAACATACCTTGAAGGGCTGCTAAATGAAGCAGGACAAATAAACGCTAAAATTAAGTTTCCTTCTTGGCACAAAATGCTGGTAATTAAAGAGAGGACATGCATGGAGACAGCTGAAGCAAAGCATTCTGCCACTAGCATTCAACGTCCATATGATGTGACTGGAAAAAAAAAACTTATACCAAATCCCAAATGTCTCCCTTGATTTTAAAGCTGGGTTTGCCAGAAGCCATAAGAACCATAGTTTTGTTTTTCCAAACAACCCCCTAGCAAACCTATTTAACCTGATAAAAAAATGCATCATGGTTGATAAGACCAGGAGGTATGATGTAAAAAAAAAAAAATTTAAAAGGGAGAAAAGGCTTAACTCTTATTTCCAGCTTATCTCCAATCAATCTTTGCATTGTATTTAGATATCCTCTTCTCAAAGCCATGTTTAAGCAGTGAGGGTTAAAAGGCAAGACAACCCAAAAACTAACCCTCAAACACATTTCCCAATCCAACACTTCAACAAAGGTGATAATTCTGCTTTTAATTTTTCCCCTCAGAGGGGCAAGAAATTCCATCCCAGAAACAAGCAAATAACTGCAGTGTGTGAGACAGGTGGAAATAGCTGGTTTTAAAAGTGTGCCTTAAAGAAACAGGAGACTACCTGGCTAGGAGTGGAAATGCTGGCTGCATATCAGCAGAAGAAAAAGAAATCCAGAAGTCATAGGGCAAGAATGGCTTGCCACTTCTTGAGAAGAGAAAGACTCTCTGAAAAGCATTGGCATAGAAAAGACACATTCAACAGACTGGTTTCTAGAGTGTGCTGGCCACAGAGTGACCTGACTTATGCTGACTCTCCTTTGCATGTTCGCTTTGCTAGTGCAGGAGGGCTGGTGGGAGTGCAGGGAATGTGTGTCCAGGCACCCTCTCTCTCTTGACATGAAACTCTAGATCCTGCAGCTTTGCAAGCCTGTTTTTTAAGTGTGTGCAGGAATGCTCCCAAATGCTTTAAGAGGATGGTGAAAGCTATGTCGTCTCTCCTGCTCAGGCATTTGATTCCATAAGGGCTGCTAAATCTTACTAAGATCACGTGCATTGGAAATCAGGTACTATTTGAAGAGAGGTTTCAAAGACTGTGGTCAGGCAAGTAATACATGGAAAGCAGTAACAGCCTTTCTCCCAGGCACCTGCAGCACCACTTGGTTCCCACTGCAGTGTTCAGCAGGTAACTGCTACCCTGAACTGGAAGGGTGGCTGTAAAAATATGCCAGCACATGACAGTAATTCCAAGCCAACTAGAATGATCAAGTCAGGTAACAAAACCAGGAACTATTAAAAAATATCATGCAAGTGTAATGGCATGCAAGGTCAGTTAAACTTTTGTTATCTAAACACACCCACAATCCCTCCCTCTCCCCCAACAGCAGGACTCACGTTGCTCTAATACATTAGCTATTGAAGGAATATGGATCGGACTCAATTCCAGGGTTTATTCACACTGGGGACTGGGCTGTAACCCTCAGAGAGCAGTAATTCCCAAAAGATGATCTCTGCAGAGCCAGATCCCTTCAGCAGGGCTACTGCAGTCAGCCCTCTGAGAGCTGGGTAAGCCAGCAGCACCCAGGACCCAATCCAGTCAATGATGCTTGCCCAAGCTACTGACATCCAACCCTGACTCAGTTCAAATGTGAGGCCAAGACTGATTGACTGCTGCTGGCTTTGATGAGAAAAATACATGGTGTCATTACCTTGCCCCTCCCCACCCCTGAACTTCCAGTTGCATAGAGTCCTGTACCCAATCCTTCTCCCTTCTTGTTCCCATTATGTTATTAGATGAGTTAATAGTTATGTTAAAAAATGGAAAAATACAAGAAAAAGAAAGAAAACAGATGGCAGAGACACATTACTGCAAAAGCAGGTGAGTGCAGGAACATCCTTGGCTTGACAGGCTTTATGTGAAGCTTGCACTGCAAGTTAAAAAAAAAGAACAAAAAACAAAAAAGTTAGCGATAATTGAATTCCAAATGGGGAAGAAAAAAAAAAAAAAACAAAAACAAAACCAACCAAACCCACCAAAATCAAAGAAAGCTGGGAGAGCAGACACCAGCAACTTGCTGTGGTGGGTGGACATGCAGATGGATTATGGAATTACTAAGAAATTAAACCTCAAAGCTGGGCTCTGCTCCAGCCAATGACAAGCAAAAGCAAAAAGAAAAACCAAGGGGGCAAAATCACTGAACAACCAAACATGTAAGTTAGTCAAGGTTACAGTCTGTAACCATACAGAGGTCGGTGTCTTTAAGCTTCATGTTTTCAGACTGTGTGTGGCTGGAGGGTGTGAGTGGAGGTGCTTAGCTTTATCCATACTTGGTATCTCAGACCTGGGCACCATGATATCTCCCAGCACTTCAGCAAACATCACCTTTCAGACTCAAGTCAGATCCTTCAGACATCAACAAGCCTCTTTTTTACAGGGTGTTGGGCCAGGTCCTGATGTGTTACAGCTCAGGTTATAGCTGTGTATTAGAGCTCAGGGACTGCTTTGGGCCCAAGCATGGCCCATAATGGCCAGACCAGTCATGCTGGACTGGAAACTAGTATGTAGAAAGGAAACTGGAAAAAAGCTTCTCATCTGTTTTTCAGAAATAGCTTCAAATGAACAGAAACAGAGCATAAACAGATGGTTCTGGCTCCTGGGATGGGGGTGTTGAGGATGAACAAGTAACACAACAGTACGTGTTGAGGCATGCATGTGGCCATCTACCAAACAACAGGCAAGAACCAGAAGGCTACTTGCTGCTCCTATTTGGTTTTGCCAAACTCATTGCCAGAAACCATCTCCAGATTGTTCAGGTTTGAAGCTCACTCCCTCTCCAAAATTATGGCAGAGGCTTGATAAGTATGTTCAACCCTTCATGCAGGAAAGTACTTGAGAATATGTCTACTCTACAGTCACACAAGTGTCTGAGGTACGTACACAATGTGCTGTCCTGAAAACAGCACACTTCTGTCATCAGGCCAGAGCTGCAACTATTTTAGATTAAAAATACATAAGATACAGGAATCTGAGGAATGGATTATGAAAGAAAAGGTATAAAAAGACAAGTTGTTCCTACAGGGATAGTCTGGAAATGAAGAGGGTCAAGTTCTCCCTCACAGAGTTAGGCCAGCAGCAGCTTTTGCCCTGAGACTTCCCTCCAGCATGCACAGCACAGCAGGAAATCTCTATGGAGAAATGTGATCTCGCCTTAAGAAAGCAGTTTTCCCAGTAATTACTTTCTGGGGAGTCTACAAGGATTTTGCACAGCAAGGATATCCTCTGGCAACTGCACAAGAACCACCATAGTTCATGTCAGCACAGAGAAGGGTTGAAAGCCTTACCTAAACAAAGTGCAGCTTTTCATTAGAGTGCAAGGAGTTAAAGCCTTTAGGAAGACCAAGGTGTGCTACAAGGCAGAAGCATCAGCATTTCCCTTTCAGGCCTCCATTAGTAATTCAAACACTAAAGAACAATTGAAGCAGTTACAGCATCTGGTGTGGAGAAACACTGAAAGGACACACTAAAAGATGAGCATGATCCTCACAACTGGATTTCTGTGAATGCACCAGCAAAGCAGAAACTGCATTTGTCATGGTTGCTACAACATCCATGCATCACACCCACAATGCTGTGCATGTACCAGCCAACTTCACAGAAGCAAAGAGCAGCTAACACTGACTACCAGAAGGTACAAATCTCCCCAGACCATTATACACTGCACTGGTCTCAGATCCACAAGGTAAAAAAAAACTGACTCCAGAGTTAAAAATATTAAGCTACCAGCTCTGTTTAAGAGATAAGAAAAAGGGTCTTCACAATTTTCTATTCTTTCTAGGAAATAGGTCACCATGTCTGAATTGTCACATGACAGAAGATCAGTGTTTCAGTCTATCCCATTTACAGGCATCACTACAGAATAGTACTCCAGCATGCTTGGACATTAGCTGCCCATACTTAACTGTTCCTACAGTGCAGCAGGACACTGATCAGTTTGTAATGGTTTCTCTCCCCAGGCAGAGCATGCAGCACTCAAGCACTCTATGTAACTCAGCAGATGCCAAAGGTCAGGTTCCCAGTCCACATAAAGCAGCATTGGCTCCATAGGAGCTACATCAATTTACATCAGCTGGGGAACTAGCCCTAGACCCTCCCCACCTTCCCTGGGGAAGCCAAGTACAGAAGCAACAAATGACAGGCACTGAACCAGCAGTAGAGACAGGGGACATGCAGTAAGCACCAGCATAACTTCCCTAAGAATAAAAATGTACTAGTATATATGAAATACAACAGAATCCTGTAGGCTTACTGTAACAGAGTCCAGACCTGGCTTAAGTTCACAGGTTAGCAAGGGAGACAAAGGTGTCTGTACCATGTTCCTACCAGCATTTTTGTTCTTCCAACAATGACAGCTTAGTGTTAATTAAGCAGGTTACTCTGCCAGTCTGTTAAGGAATGCAGCCCTTTGCCATCACCTAAGAGAAGCGTGGAACTGTCATTTTTGTGTGTGGGTTAATGAAGCATTTTCCAGTGGGATTTGCTGCATCACCATCTTTACAGCTTTCCCAATTAGTTATGGTATAACAACTGCCCTAGAAATGTCTTGCTTGAGCATCCCCTTACTAGGGATGGAAAAAGTCAATGGAAATTGCAACAGGAGGACTCAAAGTGGCCTCTGTTACAGCAACCTATCTTGCTGTGCTACACAAACAAGCCACACACTCTACTTCTCTGCAAGGTTTGTCTGGTTTCACTGCACATACCACATCTAAGTGGACCCTGTGCTCTGGTTTTTAAAGCACGGTGAAGTAGCCAGTATCATGTAATAAATAAGGGTCTCTTGCACTAGTAGTAAGCTAAACACAAAGCTGCAAGGAGGAGGTTATGCCAATATGGATCGATCTAAAGCTCAAGGTTCTCAGCAGAGCTCTGCAGCAACTTAACTCTGAGCCCAAGTCAATGGCAATGCTTCTCCAGTTTCAACAAAAGCAGAATTAGGTCCAGACTGAGCATCTCTCAAAATCCTGCCTCCAAATAGTGACCATGGGACAGACTGTCCACACATACACTTGGTGCCTACTGAGTTGCTGGAATCAGAGTACTGGAGGGTATAGAATTATACTCCTAGCATACAAATATAAAATAGTAAAAAACAGTGCCATTATCTTTACTAAAAAGGTATGGGTTTCTTAGCTTATTATGTCAACTCAATAGAACCACAAATGCCATTTATCTGCAATTACTGTACCATAGTAGTTTGTTTTTTACAAAACAAAAACAAAACTTCTTGGTTTTAAAGCAAGTTTCCAAGTATTCACTTTTGGCACTAGCATTTCCCATGTAAAACTAACATGGTGGTTTTGGTTTCTAATCTACTTCTACTTACAACTATTACCTTAAGGGATGGGAACTGGAGACTACTCTTGGGTGAAAGGACAGGTAAAGACTCCCTTAATAATTCTGGCTCAGGCAGATCAATCTGAGTCCATAACACGTCAGAGCTGTTCCAGAAGATGCCGGACAGATCACAGGTCAAACCTCCACCATCCAATTGCTCTCCCATATTAGTCAAACTTTGACAAAAAATTTGAAGGTAGTCTTTTATAGGAAAATTAAGATCATGTCCCTGGCCCACCCTTTAGAAAAAAATATTTTATTTGATCAGGCCAATAAAATGCCAGTTTCCAGTCTGTTAATAGGGAAAAGCATATACAGACATGCAGCAAGAAAGAAAAAAAACAACCTCCCAAACTGTAATATACCCTACAAAGGATGTGGATGACATCCGCTTACTTTTTCTTGTCCTTGTCTTTCTTGGTTTGTTGAGAACCTGCCTGCTGAGCCTGGGACTGTAATAGCTGAGCTGCTGCCTTTTTCTTTTGAAAGTTGTTCAATTCTTCCTCAAGTTCCTTCTTTTTGTCTTCCACTTTTTTCTTCTCTTCTTGGTGAGTCCTCTTTAGATGGTCAAACTTTTCATGAAGCTGCCAGAACAGACACAATGAGAATTGGACAGGAAGAGAAGAACGTTTTACCTCGATTACTAGTAATGATGCCTGAAGCAGTTCTGCTGGCACTGAGGCCTCACTGCATTAACCACAAGTCATTGGCCTGTCCCAAGCATGCCTGAGTTTGTGAGAAAAGCCCTGCAGTTACACACACACAGACACAAAGACGGTGGGGATTCAATTTGCTGTGGGGATATGACAGGTCTCTGGACACTTCCAAACCCCCATTGATTTGTACCTATGGATTCTCTCATGCTCCTACCAAGCAAGAAAATGTAGCCACAGTATATATACTCCTTCAGCTGCCCAAAACCAGGGAAGACTTCTGCTCCATTTTACAGGCACAGAAAAGTGGTAGAGGACTTGGGCGTTGGAGTCACACCACAAGTCCATAGCAGGGCTGGGAACTGTATCTGCTTCTTGAGACTGATTACACAACAGCAAGCACCTTTGCAGGCCTGACATTGGAAGCTGGCTCCTCACCCTTCTCCAGGCTCTCTTGGTAAAGCCCTAGCCTAAACTCTCACAACACAGTCCCCTGGGTAACAATATACTCACATCTTTCTCTGCTTCCTTCAATTCTGCTTCCTTCTCCTTCACTCGCATGACAAACATCTGTCTCATTTCATCCTCCTTCTTCTGGAGTTCGCCCAGGAATTCATTCCTCTTTGCTTCATATGTTTCTTGGAGGCTGTTAAAAACAGAAATGGTCAGGGCTGTGTTTCAAGCACAGGCGTGAGCTTCTAGCCTTTGGTGGTCTCATCATAAAACATCATTAGAGGTCTGTGACTACAACAGGCATGAACACCTCCACCAAAACCAATCCTAGCTTGCTAGGTGGCAGCAGTGGCAGACAAATTGGTAAGGAAAAAGTGAGTGCACTGATAGGATCTTGTAGCTCATTTAGAAGGCAGGATGACTGTTCTCAGAAATAAAACAGCTGCAACATAAGCATCTACAGCACTCCCTGATGCTCACATTACTTGTGATCTGTTGGAGTCACATGTTCTCACTTTTCCCATTGTTTGTCCGAAATATCTTCATCTGAAGTGCAAGATGTATGGATCATATGCGTGTCACAGTGTGAAATCTGCCTTTACGTAGTTCATTAAACATGACACTGACACAGAGCAAAACCAAATTTTCACTATTCATTACTAATGGATTCAGACCAGGGGCTCCACTTAGATAAAGCCACCTTAGGAGACCTCTCTCCTTCAGCTGCCAAGGGAGGCCAACCTTTATTAATGAGCAGCAGCATTCCTTCTCCAAATAACCACTTCACTGGATTCCTTCATTTCTTTAATCCCTCTCTACTTCTTGGCATTCCTTTACATCCTCAGCACCGAGCAAAGATCTGGGACACAAAATATATTATCCATGCACCTCTGAGATTTTCAGAGCCTCTTAGGAACTCTGGATGCCAAATTCCTCTTCACTTCATTCCTTAAATGGATTTAGATATTTCAGCCATAATGATAGCGTGAGAATGATAACTATTGCCCCCAAGATAGTTTTTGGAGAATGCATTTTTTAAACAAAAATTCCACTGATATCACAAAGATACATTGCACCCACATGCTTAAGGAACACACTAACCACTAGGCTAGTGGAACATCTTAATCCCATTAAAGCCAAGCTTTTGCCTCATCCCAGCACATGGTGGGGGTTTTGGTGGCTTTTTTGTTGCTTGCTGTTGAGCTGTGAAACAAAACTTGACAGATAAATCCAAGACTTGAGTTTAACATTGCTAACTAATGGGCACTTCAGATGCCTCCTAAAATACTCCACAGAAAGCATGCCCAGAGCTGCTCTTGCACAGCACTAGCCACGCAACTCTATCTGACTACACCAGTTTCCCACACACTGAAACAAATATGCTGATTCTTAAAAACAAAAATCTTTTCACAGGAGAACAGTGCAAGAACCAGAGCACTCACAGCAGAGAGAGATCAGGAGGCTTGAATCAAAACCTCCCCAAAATTCATTTTGGATTTAATCTGCTGGCTGTGGACACCGAAACTTAAATTCAGAAACCCTTCTGAAGAGTCTGGCTAGAGCCAGGGAAAACCCTGAAGGCAGATTAGCCTTCACCACTCAGCAAGCAAGAACTGACCCTGCGATTAGTGACACACTATACTAGGGAGCAGCAGAGCCTTACAGACTGAAACACACTGCTAACCATATCCTGTATTGCAAACAATTTCTTGCAATGCCAGTTGATGGACAAGCACGAAAAAGGTGGCAGCGGCTTGCTCTTAAATTGTCTCACGTTCAATGCTAATCCAAGCTTCAAGCTTAAAACCTTACCACTAATCTAAAGCCAACAAGCTAAATTCTCTACTGAAGTGACTCTTGACTTCCAGAGAAGCAAAGTTCTCAGAGAAACTGGCCTGACAACTCCAGGCTGCGTGAAAAACACACTTACAGCCCTAAGGAATAACAGTCCAAACCAACTGGGATCCCTGCAGCTTCTCATAGACAAAGATGACAAGATAATTTCCTTTTTATATTTATAAATATATGAACCTAGAATACAAGAGCAACTTCATTCTGCAACACACACCTACACGCTGAATGATGCCCTTGCAAATACTATTCTCTAAAAAAAAAAAAAAGGAATTTGAGAGAATTAACCCGTCCACAGATGTGGAACAGCAGAAGGGTCTCCATGCAACAAAGGGCCCCATTTCATGGAGCAGATGCCTACAGGGGCAGGCACTGGTGCTCCCTCCTGACCTCCTGCAGCCTGGACAAGCAGTGATGGTTCTGCCTGCAGGGTGGGTCTCACAACCATTGCTAGCCTCCCTTCTCACACTTCATGCAAGCACCTATGCAGCACTAACTGATCTCTTCCCCTGCTTACCCTGAGATTTACAAAAGGCTCCCTGCTCCTGGCTGATGCAAACTGGCTGAAAAACAGCGGTCCCTGTGGCTCCCAGGGCCCAGACCCTGGGGAAAGGCATCCTTTTGATCCCTGGTCTCAGAGGGAAGAACAGAAAGAACCAAACCTACTGTTTTCCTCATTTCAGATACACATCAGCCTCGACCAAACAGTTTGGGATCATAGGGTTTTGTTTGTTTATTGGAGGCAGGAGGCACCCAGAGCAAACTGTTCTGAGCTAGCACGTACCAGATGGAGAAATTCTGTACGTTTTCATTTCCTTTCTACTTATAGCTTGGTCAAAAGAGGCCTCATGTACAGGAAGCAATGGAAATTCCTCAGATTCCTCAAAGGGAAGGGCCAAGCCCATCTTAAGCCATTGCTCTCCAGAAAGGAAATCCAATAAAGCTTCACACTTGGGCTTAGTAACAGAACTGGGCTTGACTGATTCCAGCAGAATTTCTGTGCTGTGAAAAAATGCAGCTGCATAAACTTGGCAAGTCACAAATAAAACCCCAAATTGATGTTAACTCTGTCACAGTGCAGACCTTGCTCAGCGCACCATGGAGTGCTATTTTCCAGACACAAGAACAGAAGGCCCCCACTCTGCCTTCTGCTCTGGAGCTCACCTGGCTTTCCCCTGTTGAGGATCACAGATGAACCATGTCTGTGGTGATCTGTGTAAGCCAGCTGCATGGCTGCTGTCTCTGGGATGCCAATTCCTGACATGCACATGTGTTATGGGGTAAACCCACGGAGCATTTAATTCAGACTGTGTAACCCTGGGGCAGAGGAGTGTGGGATGCTGCTAAGCCAGTTATTGGGGAAAAGTTTGGGAAGAATGGGAAACAGGAAATGAAAAGAGAAAAATCCACTCCCTCCCAATTCCCACACAGCTGTTGTCCCTGGCTAATGGCTTGGGCTTCAGACCAATAACACTGCCAGACAGCATAAACTCTGTATTTAGTAATAAACCAAACCTCAAGCATCAGATCACAGCACCCTCTTCACAGGAGAAGCATTTAGAAATCAATCCTTTTGACACTTCTTCCTACTGACTGACCGATAACAGGCAGGACATGGACTGAAAGGCACACACTTGTGAGGGAGGATCAGCAGCTTACATTTGACATAGCAGAGCAAGGAATGCTCAGAGAAGGGCACAAAGAACTGGTTTTCTCAGCTATCCAAGTTTTTCCTGTGCTTCTCTTGTACAAATCACAGGCCCTGAGGGCAAGACTGCATTGCACAAGCTTTTCCTCCTCAGCCAGCTGAGATCTAATAGTGCGACTAAGTAACTACAGCTATTCCCTCCCTGGTTCTCACAAACATCAGCATCCCCAAAACCTCCAACCTCTCTGGTTATACAAGGCCTGAGTTACACTTTTCTACCTGAAAGGCTTGCTGTCTGGATCTGTATCCTTGAATCCCATCTCTTCAAGTTTGCAGCGTCTGTACAGCTCGTAGTGCCGGGTGTGTGTCTGCTCTCTCAGGTCCTCCATGTTCACTCGGATAAGCATTTCCCGCAGCTTCACAAAGTCACAGTGATTTTCATTTTCAACTGAAAATAAAGACAGACCGTTCAGAGAGAGAATGTTAATTTAAACTCAGAAGCCAGGTCTCCCCTTTCCCTGTACCCATGCCCCCATTTAGCAAGTCTGAGAGTTCTTCAGGCACATGTGCAGAACTCCAAGTCAGCCCGCACTATTTTGCCTTGCTGAACTGTGGGTGAAACCATTCCACACCAGCACTGGCACCAGTTCAAAGAGATGTGCATCATCTGCATCATCCATCTGTTAGAGAGCTCTTGTCTCTCCATGCATTTCTGCACCAGCAAGGTGATGATCTATTTCCACATAGGATTTCACTTCCCACTCAAATCCCCTCTAAATCCAAGTGACCAACAGGGCCCCAGGCAGGAAACAAAGTCTGTTTGTAGCAATGGTGAAAGGAAAGGTTATGAGAAGACCCCACCAGAGATGTTGTACCCTTTCCATGCCAAGTAGTCTTACAAAGGATTCCTAAACCCTTGCTCCTAGCACTGAAGGGAGGCATCACACAGAGCATAACATGGCTTCCTATTCCAACTTGTATTCTGAGCAGAGTTTGGTGTGTCACCATCAGCCCCGTTCAGCCTGCAAAGGGCCTGCAGGCAGAGGGCTGCACACTTCAGTGCAGGCAAAAGGTTTGGGTATACTTAAAGACAAGGAGTAGAAATTCTCCCTTTAGGATGCAATAGCTCTCTGCTGCTGAACAGACAACTCTGCAGCACACCTCTGGGGACAGAGTGAGGCACTCCAGCTGCTCCCCTTCAGAGCAGAGCAGCTGTCTCCCCAAAGAGGCAGGTCAGGGCCGGATTTTCAAAATCTCTCTGGTACCCAAGTAAATCTCTTTGACTATCTGGCCCTCACTTCCTGGCAACAGCAAAAACCCAGAAGGATATGTGTCAGGTCCAAGACTTCCTAAAGATATCCGCTTCTTTCCTAATTACAAATTATTCCCACTATTACCATTCACGTACATAGCTTAAGACAGTAAGTCTGAAGTTGCTTCAGAGTCAGCTTGTATTATTGAGAAAATCTTGGTGAGTTTTGCAGAATACCCTGAGCATATTCTTCTGCAGCTTGCTGGGCCATTCTCCAACTGGATATACAGCAGACCACCACCATCATCTCAACTCTGTACTTCTCAGCACTAGTTGAGAAAGCAAGGAACAGCCCTATCTTTGGCAGCTTCAGTGCAGCCTGGGATACAAACGCAGCCCTAGCCAAACTCTGCTCTCCAACAGGAAGGAGCTTTTGGCTGACTTTATTAGGGGTTGCATGCTTGAGCTGCATGTGCACAGCTTACGATATCAGAACAAGACGTATGAAGCAGTCAAGTGTTGAATTAGTTCTGTTCCCACTTCAAGTTGGGAGGGTAGAGCACTTGCTGTTGCCCAGAAAATGCCCCAGCCACACATTTGCATTCAGGTTTGTGCACAAGGTCCAAATCAAACCACTCAGCTGACCAAGCCTTCCCTGTTGCTCATCCTTTTCTGCTAGCAGAAAAGAACAAGGAATAGAGATTTAAATTTTCATTTTTCAGGCTAGTTATTTAAAAATCTCCTAGTAATGTTACCCTGCTCTCTCCCAAATCCACTGGCTAGGTTAACATAACCATCCTCCTGCCAAACCCCCTCCATGTCTAGAAATAGGTTGGAAAGTTCTGATTTTAAGAGATCTTAGAGCTATGATCTTGCTTTCTCAAGACAGGTTTTTGATAAGGACCCTCAATGCACCTTTCACCAGAACGAGACAGGATGACAAGGTCTTATTTGTGCTTTTGGTAACATACCCTGCACAACACCCCATGGGTACTGCCTGGCTTTTGCCATTTTATTACCAATCTTCACTTCTTCAGTGCTGCCAACTACAGCAAAAGGAAGGTGGACCTGCAAAAAGGAAGGGACAATGAGGTTAGGCATTTTCTTTGTTGCCTTGCCAGGGGTTGTTTCTGAAGAAAGCTGTTTACTGTGGCAGCTGTGGTGGATTAAAGTTGCTTAAATGCCTTTGCAATTCATCTACTGTTTTACAAAGAGCAACAGGACAATCTGGATGAGAAACCTTCTCAGACTTGAAGTCCCAAATTCTGAAGCCCTCAAAATAGAGGAGATGTACATATTTTTCATGTAATTACAAAGCATGACTATCTCAAGCACAGAAGTCATCCTGCAAACTGGAATTGAATTTGAACACTGAGGAAAAATAATTGTCAAACAATAAGAAAAGAAAATAAAGTACATCCTCTCAAGGAAGGTAGGCTAAAAATTCGGGGGTTTTCTGCTGCTAGAAATAACTGCTAATGCTTCCTCTTCAAAAGGCAAAGCTGTGAGCAAGGGGAAGAGTGGAGTTGACCCAGCCCTGGACCGACACATCTGAGTCACTGAGCTCTGCTACGTCCCAGTCTCTCTATGGGTGTGGTGGCAACAATCTGGGATCTACTCCCAGAAGTGTGGCTGCTGCCAGGAGCAAGCTTGCCTCTGCTGCTAGCCCATCCTCAGAGTGTTCTCCCTGCCTTAAAGGCATTCAAAAGGGCTGGGCACAAGCTCTGGGAGCAAGTGCCTTGTCAGCCAAGCTGTGGTCACAGGCTGGGCTGGGAAGGGAAGAAGCCAAGTGGCAAAAGAAGATGTGATTAACTGGTAAAGGAGTCTCCCAACATCAGGGATGCACCAGAGGAAGGCAAAACACACTACACCCTGGCAGAGCCATATCCTTTCTGTGTACTGGCTTCTCCCTGCTGAGAACACAATGTAGCCAGGAAAGAGAGGCAATACAGGGGTCTAGAGAGGGTCTGATTTTCAGATGGATGTGACAAGTGCCCATCTACAAGCAGTTGTGCAGGAAATGCAGAAAAGCCTTCAAGTTGCAAGAAAAAGGCTTAATTTTGATGCTTCTGTTCCCTGTGAAAACACAGATAACTCAATTTTATCCTTGCACTTCCTTTGGAGTTGGCATGTCCTCTTGGGTGTTATGTGCCCTGCTAAAGCCACTCAAAGGCCCTGTGAGGCACATCACTGCCAGGAACCCCAAGCTCATTGGGAAACAGTTTCCCCTCTAAACCCCTCTACAACATGTGGTCTACCCCAGCCCTGTTTGCCATCAAATCCCACCCCTATCACTAAAGGAAGGGAAAGAGGTGAAAGTCAGAGCCCTCGCCGCTGACGACCATTGGCCCTGCTGAGAGCTAGAATATCACTAACGATGCCCCTGTACAGCTCCCTGTACACCGGAAAGCAAAACAAAGGCAGACATGAATCACCCCCCAATAAGCAACAAGTCATCATTTGGGACAGGAAACTCAAACCTCAGCCCTCTGTCCTGACTGTATGGGGGCCCTGCCTCCCATCCTCTTCCTTTCCTGAGATGGGAATACTGCAGTAGGGGAAGGATATTAAAGAAATACTCAGGAGTATCGTTTGTCAGACAATGAAGTATTATCAGGCCAAGCATCCCACATGTGGTAGGTATCTCTGCTCCAAAAGCCTTCTGACCAGCCAGTGCTTAGACTGCAATTTTAAAGCCAAAAGAAACATGGTACAGCGTGTCCTACCATCAAGCATTGGTTCATGCAAACCAAGGCAAGCAAACCTCCCCCCAAAAAACATACACTCATTGTGGCATTTATCTCAGCCACTGTCTCTTCATCTGTCGGGAACTGGTAGATCTGGACGCCGTTGCTCACCAGCTCGCTCATGATTTTACTCTTGAACTTGTGCAACTCATTTTTTGCAATGGTGTCAGCCTTGGCAATGATTGGGATGATGTTCACCTGCAAAACAAAGACAGCATCTCCACATGCACATGTTGCTTGTGTCACCAGAAGAGGACAAGGAGCAGCAGGTATCCTGCAGCAGCAGCCCTGTGAGTGCCACCAGCCACTACCCTCGCAGAGGAAGACCTTTCCTAGGGCTACTGCTGACAGCACCACTGCCTTTGGCAGGATTTTCAGGCAGCAGTGATGATGGCCTTAAAAAGAAGTGAAATGCAATTTGGCAGCATGTTATTTCCTGTCCTGTTGTACTCCTCATCCGAATTGGCTGGACAGGAAATGCTGTCATAGATTATTATAAGCTGTTCAAAAAGAGGAAAAAAAAAGAAATTACCACCTAGGCACTTTACACCACAGCAACCTAGATTACTGCAAGAGGCATGCTTAGACAATAGCCTCTTGCAGGCATTTGCTAGGGTGTTGTCATCAGGGATGCCCAGGTGGAGAGCAGTGCTGCTGTTGACCCTGCTGGAGGTGGAAGCAGATGGTTCATGCCCAGCCATGCTCCACAGAGGGGGCTGATAGTAACATAGACACACTTCCTCCACCTGCATGCCCTCACATGCTCCCACCAACTGCTGTATTGCAGGACTAAGGGCCATTCCTTCCCAAGAAATCATCCAAGAGGTTAACAGAGAACTGAAAGGTAAGTTACTGACAATTCCCTAGACAGGCTGTTTGCAGCACTGGCAGCAGGTTGGCAAACAATAACACCATCCAGGAGCCAAGAGGAGACACCATGAGTGTAGCTGAATGGACTGATGCGCAGTGAGTCCTGCACAAGTGTTCATTTTGCTAGGGAGGGCAAGAATGCATTAGGAGAAGGAATCCTGCTTTCTTGCCCTTTCTGCTCCCTCCAGATGGACAATTTCTGCTTTTGATCTTGCAGACCTTGCTCTTCCTTGCAACAATAGACAGAAATCGTAGAGAGAAAGATGTTGATATTGATTTATATTAAGGGATTTTAACTATAGTACTTGAAAATCCTCTTATATCACATCACTTAATTCTGTTCAGAGGATAACCTGGAGTTATTAAATGCCCCTTTGCCAAAAAGCAGAACATGAATGCCAATCAGCTCACTTGAGGTACATCTCCATAACCCTATTTTAAGTTGACTAGAGCAGGGATCCTTCTCAATCACTTCATAATACCCGATCAATAGGTCACTCTAGGAAATAGAGAGTCATTGTCATCATTTATCTTCTGCAGTATCAGGATCCAATGAGTCAAAGATGCAAAGTGGAGTGTTTTAAATTGCTTAATCATGGTAAGGAAGCACAGAAAAATTTCAGTTTAAATACTCAGATTTTATTTGTGTACCTTGGTTATTTTCCCTAAAGAGAGATGAAATCTTCTTACAAGTATCTAATAAAACACCATGGTTTAAACCAAGCTTGGTTCCCATTTTGCTAGTCAGAAGGGTACCTGAAAAAGGATGTGCTGAGTAATGTATTTGGATTCGTCTCATTTATCAGATCACTGTTAGATTAACACTACACTTGCCACAGAAAATCAAATCACTGTTTATATCTAGCTGGATGCAGAGAGAACACATAGACACAGCATTTTGATTTTTTTCTTATTGATTAGTAAGATGACCTAAAGTGTTTTAGAGGTAATTCTCATCTCATAGACACCCACCAAATGAGGTTTTGTACCAAAATCTACATAATCTATAGGACCAAGTCAAATAGAGATGTTAACCATTTATCTGAGTGCTGGAACTAGCAGAGTTCAACTTCAACCTCTCATTCTTATATATAACATAAGCAGCAAGTACCTTACTGTCGAGCTTCTTCATGGTGACCAAGTCTAAGGACTTCAGTGAGTGTCCAGTTGGTGCAATAAAATATAGGCAGGCATGAATTCTGGTGTCATGGTAATTGAACAGCGACCGCTTGATCTTCAGCTCTTCTTGCAAATAGGCTTCAAACTGTGCATCAATATATTCTACTATAGGTTTGTAGCTGAAGAAAGAAAACATGGCACAGAGGACACTGGATTTTAGGTGCATGGAAACAACACAAGGCTGCTACCTTTAAAAAGAATGTATTTTGCAGTCTCTCCAATTAAATGTCTGAGCTGCTGCTCTGCCAACATCACTGAGAATCATCTGATACAAGAAAATTTAAACATGAAACTGTCACCTACCCTATCTTGTCCAAAAGCTTGTGATCGTAGAAGGAAGATTCAGAAGGGGATAAAAGGAACTTTTCAGGAATTGAAGTGTGTGAGCAAAGTTCAGAAAACAATTGCACTGCTCATGTACTTGAGGGGACCATTTTGTTGGCAGAAAAAAGCTGGTGCAGTGTAATATGCCCTGATCTGACTAACTGATTGTGCTTCTGGAAAGAAAACTCTTCTCTTTGTTCCTCCCTCCACCAAGTGCATCCTCAGGACAGGCAGCTCAAGTAAGTTCTTGAAGGAGAGCACTGAGACCAAGGCACCAAGACAACACTGCCACTGCCTTTAGCACTAGGTTCACAGCAGTGTTAATACCCTCCTTCAAAAACAATTGTGAGGAGGAAATAGGCTGTCAGGAGTTTTCAGGTCCTTTAGAAACACTCTTCTGACAGGTAGCCAGCAAGGCTCTGGTCTGGATCCTCTGCTCCAGATGTCAGTGCAGCTGTGTGAGCAGTTGCTCAAAACCCTTGGTGAAGCAGAGTAGACTTTTTCTTGATTTACCAAGTGAGAGCTATAGCAAAAGACAGCCCATGCTGTGTGAGAGTTGCCAACACCAGAGACCCAGAAGACTGAGAACCACATGTTAATTTGTAAGCACAGAGGGTAGCTGGATGGGTTTGTAACATGACTGCTGCCTTAGTTTCTTTACTTTTGGAAGTTCTGTCTCTAGGACCCCAGAAACCTCAGACTGAGGCATTTGCAAAGAAAGCAGTAAGGCCTTACATTGGGAGATCATATTAGAGAAAGCACTGTAAAAAAACAGAGCAAAAAAGGACTCTGAAGACACAGAGAAAGTCCCACCCACTGTAGCCATATGTGTGAGGACAGAAGAACAAAAACTGTCCCTAAGCCCTACTGTTCTGAGACTGTCTCTCTCTCCAACTGCCTAAGAGGGGCTTTAACAGCAACACTGCTGGCTTTTTTTTTTCCTCTCCTGCTGAATAACTAAATGCAAAGTGACCCAGCAGGAACAAGCTGCAGAGCATCCCTGCTCTGAGCACCTGCTCCTCCTCTGAGCAGCTTTTGTTCTCACCCGAGAGCATATGGCAGTGTCTGACATGCAGAGCTCTCCCTCCAGCCAGCACACATCCCTCAGCATTGTGGCTCAGTAGAGTTAGTTAGGAGCAGCAGCTGCAAAGCAGGGGTAATGGTTGCCTTTTGGTGTCAGGTCAAGCAGCAAGGAAGAGTTACAGAAAAAAGCACTGTAAAATCTGTTTGAAAAATCCATAGGTTTCCTTATGGACCAAGAAGCAGAACCTGCTCAACATTCGTGCTAGGGGAAATTTTGATGTTAAGCCTGAGTTTTCAAAGAGCTTATGCTGTCGATTTACCTAGCACCCTAATAGGTTTTGGTCAGTGCACTTTGCTGGCTAACATGTCCCTCACATGGCAAGGTGCAGAGAAGAGGATCACAAATAACCTTCCAGAGGGAGCTGGGATTACTGCAATGAGGGAATAATGTATGACTAAGACATAGGAAATGCATTAATTAGCCAACTAGCCATGATCACAGAATGACTGGTTTTAACACTACAGCAAATGTCCATATAGATGGACACAAGGGATAGTGTAGGCTGCCCAGAATATTTACTTCATGCACAAAATATGAAAATCAATACCTGGGTATAACATCAAAAGTAAAACCCACTTTGACTTGAACATTGCAGAATGGTGTGAACAGGAAGTATGATCCAAGTTCCAGCTCCCTTGGTGTGATGTAACCATAATTTTAACTCATACTTGGAATATTTATATGTTTCAACTCACAGACTTCAATTAAGTTGCACAGAGACAAGGAGAGCAAAAATGCCACTTCAGTTTTGTAGCCTAGGTGATCCGTTAGTTCTTCACATCAGTTTCTCATCACTTCTACCTGTCTCATGAGATGATGCTAGCTGCTGCTCCTGGACCAGGAAACAATCCCAGGAACAGCAAGAGATCTACTCCCCACACAGGTTTAGGTCCTTCTGATCTCAGAGTGCATCAGCACAAGGACTCCTTCTGACAGAAATAAATTTACCTGTCATCTTTGTTAATTTGGTCACCAAATCCAACTGTGTCGACAATAGTCAGCTTCAGGCGGACATTACTCTCCTGCAGCTCATAACTCCTGGCTTTCAATCTCACACCAGGCTCATTGTGTGTGGCAGGTTCACTTTCAAACTTGGTATTGAACAGAGTGTCCATCAACGTTGACTTGCCAATTCCAGTTTCACCTGAGCAGACAAAGGCTATGTTAGTATGGTTCAATTGGTTTTTCCTCACAATCTCAGGCACATTCACCAGGCTAAGGAGTTATTCCACTTGGGTAGCAGTGGAATTAGGCTACATGAACATGGCTAAGCAAAATAATCCCTGCAGCAACAGATGTCTTTTGAGACAGTCTCTGCCTTTACCAATCCCCTAGGACCAAACTAGGGACTTTGTAGACACTGAAAGGTGACAGCAGCTCTGGCTTTTGCTGCCGGGCTCCAACTCATGTCCTTCACAGGTGACACTTTGCAGACATATCTGATCAAAGCACTACATGCTGAGGATGGGACTATGAAATGAGTCCCTGCTATGCAAAAGCTGCTACCTTGACAGAAACCAAGATAAACTAAATGCCTTCAGAGCTAAAAGCCATCACCTACAGGTGAAGGGCTCAGCTGCTGCACGGAGAATGGCAAGAGAAATCTGTGGGCACTGCAGTTCACAGCTCTGGCATTTGCAGGTTGGCTTATGAGGGGCTCCTATCTCAATCTCTTAAACCCCCAAAAATCTTAACTAGAAGTGAATAATAAAAAAACAATGCAAAATATCAGGTGGTAGAAGAGACCTTACATCTAGGATTGCCTTCAAGCATCTCTCTGGGCTGTGCAGCTCTCATGAAGCTCTTCTAGTATGAAAATCTCTCTGAATATGCAAAATCTCCACTTAGAAGACCTCAGAAAAGCATATAATATTTTTGTCCATGGAATATACTCTAACAGCAACCACCTGTTTCTCTGTGGTACTTGACAGTTCATTTTGCTGGCTTTGACTTGGACCATTTCCATGCTAGGCTCAGGAAGGTAAGTGATTACTTACAGAAAAATAATCAAGCAGAGATATACTTGCAGCATTCCTACTCTGTGAAGGTGCAGGACATAAAGCAAGCTTTTAAAAAAGAACAAACAAATGAAGGGGAAGACAAAGTCTACATGATATTAGAGCTCAAAATCTAGGCTCACACCGAGTGCAACCCACATGAATAGATCAGTCCTAAACTGATAGCACAGACTGTTAATCTCTGAAGCTATCTATTTTAGTAAGCTCCTGATGTGAACACAACACTGCTGCACGCTGTGCTTACCCCTTGGTGTAAGCTGACCATCCAGTGGCACAGGATGTCTGACTTACCCACGCAGAGGATGTTGAAGCAGAAGCCTTGTGACGTTGACTTGTTAACCAGCTGATCAGGGAGGCTGTCAAAGCCCACATGGCCAGAGAGGGACAGGTTCCTAAGGTCATCATTCTGTAAGACCAAAAAGAAAGGTGTTTAAACAGGGTTGCAACAGCCCTGTCAGGGAAGAAGGCTGTGCCTAGTCCTGTCAGAGCTGTGTAACAATGTAGGAGTTTTCAGGAAACAGAATCTTTCTGTCTTAGGTTTGCCTTCCAAAAGTGCTCCTCTGGTACTTCTATCCAGCTCTCTGCTGTAGAGCTCAGAAGCTAAAATGTCCCCAACCCCAAGGCACGCAAACACCAGCATACAGTTTCTCCATGCCTGCAACTAATAAACCATGACTGTACCAATTTGCAACACTCAAACATTGTTTCTGAGGCCTCAGCATCACATATCCCAAGGGATACCCAAAGATTATTTAGGCAGACACCTGGAAGGAACATGTTTCACTGTGTCTATACTTGCAAGTGGATTAATTCTTGTTTAATTGGTAAAGCTGCCAAGTCTGCCTCCTCCATGTCCGCTATGCAGGTCTACAAGCGGAAAGCAGCCAGCCTCCCCTTCCACAAGATAAGGTGGCAGGGCACCACTCCTGGCATCTGAGGCCACCAAGCAGCCCCCTCCATGTCTTAAGCCAGGCCAGGCAGCCCAGAGGTGCAAGTCACCCGCTCTCCTCCTCCTGGCTGCCCAGGGGTCTGAGCTGATAACATCAAACACCCCAAATCTGTTCTGTGGAGGACAATGGGCTAGCACAAAAATCAGAGAAAGGAGATTTGGAACATCTGCAAAATTCTATTTAGGACTTCTCCACAACAGCTGTAATTCACAGAGGCTTGGATAAAAAGCCAGTCCAGTTACCTCTTCCCTAGCAAATTGCCATTATGCCAACATCCTGAGCACAGATAAAACAACACAAAACAAAAAAAACCCCAACCAAACAAACCAACTCAGTAGACCTAAAGCAGCTCAGCTGTTTTTCATACAACATTTTTCTCCAAACCTTTGTTGTCCATAACATACTAACCTTCCTCCAAACCCAATCATTTCCACCAGAGTCACTCAACTGAGACTACTGCTGAGCTAAACAGTCATGGGCAGCCTCAGTCTGGTTTAAAGATACTGGAAGTATCAGCTTCTTTAAAAAAAAAAAATCAGTGGGCTTTGGTCCAGACATGGAAAAAGACACTCTCTGGTTGTGAAAATAAGAATCAAAAGCAGAGGACTTCCCACTCTGCACAATGGAAGGAGACCCTGGGCTTTATGCAGGATGTGAATGGGTTAAATTAAGTAATTGTAACATTAGTATTTTTAAAATGCCAGTGGGCTTGAGTTTGATTAAATGAAGGGAGCTCAGAGCATATCTCAGAAGGCAATAGGTGCCCATAACTCACAGGCTTCACAGAAAGTGGTGGGTGCTGAACACCTTCCAGCACAGCACAAGTATCTCTTTCCCTGATATATTTTAGGAAAGCAAGTACTGCCTCATCATCAGTTACTCAGCAGGAACAGGAGTCAGACTTATCTCTTGCATCTGTGTCAGTTATTTTTTGCTGCATATCTTCTTTTGATTTAGTTCCCCCCCCCCCTTTATTTTTTTCTGCAAGTGGCAAATAACAGTGGAAAAAACAAACTCTATACTTTTCAATGCCAAGCGTTTTCCACAAGCTGTGCTGCATAACAGGAGGCAGAAGCATAATCTGCTATCTGCTTGAAACACTCACACAAAGCTCAGAGGCTCCAGGCATGGGCAGAGATGAAATGCAAACCCAAGTCTCCACCTCCCTCAGTATTCCCCAGACTGCAGCACATCTCCTTCAATGGATGCAGAAAATATGCACATTTCTGCAGAAGTTATCACAGATACGGATTTTCGACAAGGCAAGAGAGATAAAAATGGACTGGAGTTTCTGAATATCTCCCTCTACACACAAATGAAAGCACGGTGTGTCATACCAGCCAGTTCAGTGCATGCTGATGGACTTGAAGAGATGACACTCTCTGTGGGGAGATGCAGGCTGCTCCTCTGAGAAGGATTAAAGGTAGGTGAGCTCACTGCATAACCTTTAACCACTGCAGCCAGGACTCTGCTCCTGCTTTCACCTTCTTAAAGGCAATAGCTTACTCCTGCTCAGTAGCTACAAGAATGCTGATACATGAAGAAAAAAAAAAAGGGGCCTCCTTCTCTGCTGTCCCCACAGCAGAGGTTTGGGCAGCAGGCTGGAAGCTGCAGGACTCCCCAGGAAGCTCTGCAGCCTCTTCAACCAAGCCACAGCTCCACTAAGGATGCAAATGGGCAAAACTACAACAAGCAGTTTTACCAATAAGCCCAACTGCATTGGTCTGGGCAGTTCTGGCTTTACCAGCTTAACTGTGCTACAGTCTACAGCCCTTGGGCTGCCTGGGGAGGGGGCAAGGGCTAAAACCACTGCAAACTCAAGAGTACCTCATGAGCTGAGGTTTTATCCACATGAAAAGCAAGGCTCTGCTAGAAAGCAACAAGCCTGATTGCTCAGTGTATCATTAGCAGAACAGGCAAGTGATTCACGTATGCAGTCTGGCAAAACAGAAGTGTTTTAAAAACAAGGAGGTGGTAAGTCAGATGGCTCCACTGCTCTGGCTGTGCATTCAGCACAACTCCTCTCTTTCCCTAGTACTGCACCTAAACACACTGCTGGACTGAAACAACTCCTCAGCTGTTACTCACAGTAATGCAGGCTTCAGAGATGCCTTATTAACACACAGACAAGTCGCTCTATCTGGAAGCACTTACCTCCTACAGGCATGCTAAAAGAATTACTGTTTGCCAAGCACCTCCCCTTGCTTGCAGCTTCAGGAGCTGTGGACAAGATCAGCATGGGTAAAACTGCAGGCTCCACAGACTTCTGTAGAGACCAGCCAATTTGCACCAGATACACTGCTAGATTTGGGCGTCTGGATAGTCTCAGATGTCAGAGATCTTAAGACATCCCAAGAACAGTCTTTATTTTTAAACTCTTCCTTAAGACACGGTCATGTCTCCTTTACTGAACCTTGCATTACAGACAAACCCCTCCCCTCTTCACATACCATCCACATGAGCAGGAAGCAATTCTGAACCCCCAGAGCTCTTTGCTAACCCCTACAAGAACAGAGTACCAAAAATGAGTAAATGCTTGTTTATTGGGAAAGATGCCTGTCACTTTGCTTTTCTTTGCAGAGTGACCTATAAGGCATCCCACAGTTGATATTTCTTGGGTCAACAATGATCTTCCAGACCTTGTTATCACAGCTGCTGGTTTTAACTCTAGCGGAGTGAGGGAAGGCGTAAGTAAAGCAGAGACAGGCCTCCAGAGGCACAGCATCAACTACATTCCATAACTATAAAGAGATTAATTGCCAGGACCCCATGTCCTAGTGCTCTTAATTTTAAGGGGAAAAAACTGCCTTGCAAAAGACAAGAAAGGGTTTGCATATCAAGTCTACTTTGGATCACGTTTTCTTCATACATAGCTCCTGGTGGCAAAGGTTCTATAGGTCAGGCAATGCTGTAACGGATGCTCTGTGGCAAACAGTGCGTTTGCCTGGATGTAATTCAGTGAAGCTTTATAAAACAACTTGGCTGACAAGGCACGTGCAAAGAAGAGAATCAGCTCATTCCTCCTAAGCCACAGTGGCTTGGCAGAGCTAGCAGGAATAAGGGGAAACTTATTTTCCTCTTTGGAATCAGCAGCAGTATGCCTGCGTGCGGACGGGAAGGTGGATATAAAGGTGGGTCCCATGATTAAAAATGTATCACTTCTCCAGAAACAGCACAAAACAGAGCCACATCTTTACACTTCAGAAAGTCTCTGGTAGATGATCTGAGATAAAGCAAAGTATTTCTTCTATTGGATAGAAAAAAAGTCACTCATAAAAGGCCAAAGAATGAGGGTCTACAAGGACACCTGCATTTATTGCCCCAGTCTGCTCTCCTCACTCAGGGCTTAACCATGATGATGGTTGTTCCCTCAACCAAAGCAAGCTCCTGGCTTAGCCCCTTCTGCTTTAAGGCTGCTGGCAAAATACTCCTCTTCAGCCCTTCCTGGCCCACTGCCGCTGGCAGCTGGGGGTCAGCTTCACACGGCCCCCGAAGAGTTAAAGAAAACAAAAACGAGCTCAAATTCAAGAGGGGAAAAATGCTGGTATGCAAGCTCAACCACAAATATGAAGCAAGTGTTTAGTTATTTGAGGCCACACGACTTAGGAGGCACCTTTAAGAAATTCTAAAAGCTTTTACTGTTGTCAGCAGCTCAGACCAGCTACATTTTTGCCCCATTACTAGGCACACGTTCCTGTGTGTCTTAAGTAATCTTACGTGCTGCATCCAAAGCCAGGGACCTCAGAGATCCCTCGTCTGCTCAGACAGTAAGGTGGTTCAGGAAAGAGCAGTGAACACAGAAATAGAATAGTCAGCAAGAGATGGATCTATTGTACCCTCTACCTGTGTTAAACCCAAGAGCCAAGGTCCCTGTCGGCAGGGCATGAAGTATTCCCAGAGCCAAGCTCATTGTTTAAGTTCCTTGAAATAGCACCTACAAGCCCCATCCTTTTCCTTATACAGACTTAAGTGACAGTTAAACCCTTAATTCATGGACAAGGGAATTCAAGTATAATAGAATGGGGGGATGAGGAAAAGAAAGAACAATTCCTTTCTTCTCCTTGCGATAGTCATGCCACAAGAATGTCCACAGCAATTAATCAGTTAATCAAGAAAGGAAGGAGGACTCTGTTATTTTAGGCTAGGATAACCATCAGTGTCGCCAGCAGAGGAGGGGGAGTTCCTGTCTCCATGCTGCTGCCGCTTGCTGGCTGCAGACTGGGGCAGATGTCTTTGCAAGCTACTGAAGTCTGGGAGGTCTATTTTAGGTTTTTCTTTCTTTTTTTCCCCCTTCTCTCTCAACAGGGAAAGCATACCTCTTCAGAAGATGTATTCTCTAGATTAATGTGTCAAGCAAGCCACGAAGATTCATCAGAGAGGCAGGCAAGCTGGATGGCTAATGCCTCCTGCCCTGCCACCAACTCACCAAGTGACTCAGTGCTGCAACTGTTGCCCCACGGGCTGGATCTCAGTAAACTGTCCTGTCCTTCCTGGATAAAAGCTGGCACTAGCACCAGCTGTAGCCCTCCAGGAATATCTAAAACAATAGCAAGAAGCCAGGTCTCCCTACTCCCAGTAACAAGAAATATTGCTGAAGTGTTACGCCACAGTTGGCTCCCTTGCTCAGCAACCTGGAGATCACAGTGAGCACAAAAAGGCTCTCCCTGAATGTGCTGTTTTTTCCTTTTAGTCACAGAGAGTCAGGATAGCAGAAAAGGTTATTTTGTGGGAGGAAGGCTGGAAGCAATTTGGCCAACAAAGCATGTGGCAGCAGCAGATAGGGAAGGTGTGGGTCTCCTCACACAGAATATTGCTCTACAGATACTTAAGATTTTATCTGGAGAATCACAAGCCAAAGGAGGCTTCCAACGAGACTAGGGGTTCCCCTGACAAGACCCTCTCAATAACTGGATGATGCTGGACACACATTAGTGCAGGCAGCAACATGCAGAAGCAACAGGGAAGGAGACATGCTCTCTCCAAGGCTGGGTCCCGAAATGAATCACAGGATGATACTGGGGACAGCAAGCAGATATTCACAAGCTAACCCCTGCCCAGGTACAGCCCACATCTAGCACCAACTAGTCTGGTTGCCAGTGCCTTGCAATGGTGAGTTGCAGCCCCTCACTCCCTGCAGCTGATGGAGCCATGCTCTGTGCCCATGTCTCCAAGGCAGGCTGGCAGGGAGACCAGAGGAACTGCTTACATTGGCAAGCTGCAGCAGCTCAGCAGGAGGATGGAGAGAAAGGATACAGTCACATTCTTCTGGGAAGAGGGAAGTCAGCAAAATCTGACCATTCAGAAGTAGCTGCAGGGAGTGGGAATGAACATTTGTCTTCCAGGCAAAATGTTTGGCTAAAGGTCAGCACAAGCTCAGAGCACTAACAGTTCCATTTATGCCAAGAACAGACATAAAATACATTTTCCTCCATAAGTTTCCAAACACCAAGGACCTTTCTATTTGGAGTAAAAGTGACTAATGCCTCTAACAGCCCCTGATGTCACAAACTGCTAACTAGAAAAAAAAAGCTGGACTTTGGGGATGATAAGGACCATATGTGCATTCCAGCAAGGCTTGTAAACTCACTGAAGGGAAGGAGAGAAAAAAAGTAAAGGAGAGAGGAAAGAGGAAGGGGGGGTAATAAAAGAGACATAATGTGACAAACAAGAATGAAGACTATCCAAAGGCAGAACCCAATGAAAACCAGATGCTCTTTGCTTCTCCGGCCAATTTCTTTCCTGACAGAAGGGCAGCATGCAACTAACTGCCTTTTTGAGCACTTGTATGAGGTCAGTGAAATGAAATAAATTGGGAGTTACTATTTAGTGCCAGGCTCCCCAGGATGAAATGCTGCCCTAGTGTTTCAAAAAACAACGTCCAATTTATTGCAATTTCCCCGCCTTTTGTCTTCGGAGGTGCCACATGTGGGGAAAGGCAAATAAATCCTTTTTAGCATCCCCAGTCATCCTCTTTCAGCCAGGCACAGCAGAGAAGATTGAAGGATCCTTCACACTAGCACTGAACGAAATGTTTTCAGTGGGGGCAGCAGCCCAGCAGCAGCTGCCCAGCGATAGGACATACAAGTCAGTCTGCAACACTAGGGCAGCGAACACCAGCAAGTACCAGAGAAGGCTGAACTCCTAAGAGTTAAAAGCAACTCAGATCAGTAGTGCAGAAGCTGCCTGGGACATGTCAGGAAGGCATGACACTATATGGACATTAGAACTTCCCCCATTCTTTTGCCCTTTTCCAGCCCTTCTGGCTACATAGTCCCACGCCACGACAGATACAGATCAACAAGACAGCAGAGAGGAAAAGCCAACAACAGCCATTTCCTTCTGTATGCCACTGTCATATACTTAAAATAGCCCTGAAACAGCTGCATCACTGGCCATTAAATAAGTGGATTTATACTTTGCTAAAAGCCTTTAGCTGGAGGCACAGCACAACACAGGACTCCACACAGACCAAAGTGTGATATATGAACTTGGGGAGACTCCCAGTTACACTAACACAGAGGCCACTTGCAGGAAGCTCTAAGGGACAATGTTCCTGGGTACAAGAAGGTAGAATTAACACAAACCTAGGAACAGAGTATCTGATTCCATTGCCAAATTTTCCTCGAACCTTCCCCAGACTTCCACCAACTCCAGTCCAGTTCAGGGTGTGAACACAACCAGAGCAAAATAGAGAGATTTTTATAAAGGAAAGCAGCCCATAGGGCTTGCTTATAAAACTGGAACAAGGCGGCACTGTTCCAATACCTGAGTCAAATTAAAGGCCACTCCAAACAAAAAGCAGCAGCTTTCCTTGCAGAGTGGTGCAGGCACAGCTGAGTAGAGCTGGCTTGCAGTTCCTTAACCCCATTGCTTTCTTTCCTGAAAAACCATAGCTGCACATCAAGGGCACATTTTGTCAGCTCCTGTTCAGCAAGCTCCAGGACCGAAAGATGCCCCACATCCTGCTCTGGATAATTAATTAGCCCTGGGACTTACTACCAAGATCTGCATTAATACTATGCTCTGCTGGCTTGCTCAGATGCAGGTGGGACACCACACCACAGTGCTGCCCTGCACAGAGATGTGCTACAGTTGCCTGCGCAGACCCCATTTCCAAGTAGGGCACACAGAGCTGGGTATATAAAGGCATGTAGCTTCAGATCATTTATTTACTAGTTCTCTGAGTCTGGACTGAAGAGTTCAGATTTGTCACGTAACAAAATCTTAAGACAATTCTGATATACATAGATGGTTTAGTCAATGCCCAGGTACCACATGGCAGTATGAGCAAGACTTGACTTAACACTCGTCATTCAGCTATGTGATTTCACACGGTCAGTGCACTGACAACTGGTCTTGCACCTGGAGTTACTGAAGGATCTAAATGAAGAAGGAAAATATACTCCTTTGAAAATCCCTACCAGGACCTGTAGGGTCACAACAAGTGCTAGATACACATGGCAATTCCTTGGAGAAGTGTCAATCCAGTATGAACTAGATAGAAAGAGCTGGCTCAGACCAGCTCTTCTTAAATTCATGTGCAAGATGACACTAAATCACAGGCCACAGAAAACATTTCAGATTTAGACAAGTCTAATGTTTTTACTCTCACTAGCAATGCACACACTCGAGTGTGGTTCTGACAAAGTAACACAAACAACAAAGCAGGAAAATCAGATTTTAATGCATTCATAGTATGTCCTAATTTTCTGAGTGTTAAGCCATAGCCCTCACATCTGTTTAGTAAAGGAAAAGGGAATGTGCAAAACTCTTTATGGTACATGACGGTCTTCTAGGGTGCCACAGAAGTCATTCATCATTAAGAAGAAAAGGTCAGCAAACAAAGAATATGGAGAATTACAAATAATGTTGTTTGCCTTGGCATGCAGGTTTCTGTCTTCAGCAGAAGCAAAAGTAGAATTAAGTTTAACTGAATCTGTGTGCAGAGAAAAAGATTAAGGTTTATTGAGTTATTTAGCTGACAGTTTTCAAACATTAGTCCCCAGACTTGAAGCTCTCAACTGACTCAACAGCAGCAACATTCCCTACTTGTCTTTACTAAGTATTTTCCTGCCTTTAACAGGGAAAGCCTATACAAAAAAACTTTTCATAAATAAGACATAGCTTCAAGGAGCAATTCCTCATTTTAGCTCAAGTATTTCCTTCCCTCCACCTCATTAATTCCAAATTTTTGTGGCTGCCTTCAAAGACTGTGTTTTGTCTTTCTAAAAGTGTTAATTGGCCAGAGTTCTTTCCAGAGGGAAGCACATCTGATCTAGATCTGCAGCACAGTCATAACACTGGTATCATTAGGAAGAGTGGGACTAGAAGGCCACTCTACACTAGGATTTTTACTCCCTTCATGTTTTGTTTTGCTCATAGACTGCTACAGAGACAACATTTCAGGACTTGATAGGCAGTGCAAGACAAAACATTTTTCTTCACATGCAGCCTGCAGACAGGAATGTTCCTCCAGTCCTCTCCACATCCATCATGTGCAAAAAGGCAAGATCACAAAGACATCTGATGATCACTACAGTCCTGGTGATGCTCCAAGTCATAAAGAATCCCTGGACAGGACACTGGCAATTGCCCAATATACACAAGTGTTCGATCTCCATAAATGCATAACAGAGTCAGCTAAATAAACATTTACAGACCCCAAAGAAAGGACTCACACTCTCATCACAGAGAATCCAAGGATAAGCTCTGCAGCTCCAGTTTTTGGGTTGCTGCAGATGCAAGACTTTTGTACCCGAGATCTAAACCAACTCCCATGAAGAAGTGGAGTCCCATCCTGCCCCATACCTATTTTCTGTACTGGAGTTTATGTTGAACTACTCCTCCCCACACATCAAAGAAAGAAAATACTTTCCTTGCACCCTAACTGCAAGTAATATTGTTAAAGACAGTACAGAACTGCAAGTCCTCACTACAGCATAGGCCACCAAGTCCTCTTAGGCAGCACAGCCAAACTCCCTTCTGAGGCTGAACACTTCTGTCCTCTCCAACACAAGCACATCCTCAGCCTTCACTGCAAATGGACCAGCAGAAAAATCCAACTCCCATGACTACTTTTTGCCTGGGCCGAAGAAGCTATCTACAAAGTCACAGAGATGTTCTACCAAGTGGATGTCTCCAAAAGGGAGGTAAGACACTTGAAATCACATCTCCTGCTGAAGTCAGCCTGGGTAACCCCCAGCTAGGACTAAAGCAGAGAAAACATCACTTTTTGTCGCTGTCTCCCCTAGCCCCCAAACATGAGACCTTCATGACCACAGACACAAAGCATGGGTACCATCAACTTCATCTGCTATTTAACTCAGGAGGAGCCTGTGTCAGCAAGCAAGTGAAGACAGTCAAAATTAAGCCAGCTATCTACCATCTGGAACAAGTCAGCCAGAATGAGGCTTTGCAGACACCACAACCAAGACAGAGAAACCTCGAGCTGCCTCCCTGCCCTGTGCTGTGCCACCACACAGTAACTCACATAGATCTCGACAGTGTTGCCAGCCAGCATCAGCAAGAGACTCCTGCAGCCCCAACTGTTCTCACCTCATGCTTCACTGGCTGCAGGTCATCTACGGGCAGAGATAAACCATCTGAAGGCACTAAAAAAGTGGAGGCTTTTTCACAGAAACATCTTTACACCACTCACAAAGAAGGCAGACAGCAATACTATACTGTTTCCTCCCTCCTCCAGACGCTCTGAGTGCCTTCATCTCCAAAGGTGGCTCAAGTAGACATAATCACTCTAAAACAGGAGTGAGGTTTGCCCACAAAAGACAAGCTGGGAACTTTGCATAGGAGGGAGGGATCTGTCCCCCAATTCCAAGCAATGACATCTAATGTTAGGCTTGTTCCACAGGCTTCTTTGCAGGGACCTATTTTCCCAACACCTCTATTACCAAGGCAGGAATTCCTGGGGAATAAAATAAATAGTTTCACTGGTGCAATTGGGAATATATTATGAAGGTAACGAGGCCACACCACAGTTCACTGGACACACCAGGCTCCTGAGTTGTCTGAGCACAGCTTCCACCCTGTGGCTGGATCCTGGCTAGAGGCAGCAGGTCTCTGCCAGCACAGAGAGCAGAGTTCCATGTGCAACCCCTTAGCCTACCCAGAAACGTAAGAGAAAGGCAGGGTCAGCACCAGACCCCCCAGTCTCTCCTCTATGTGCAGCCACAGCACTGGGCATGTTCCTGGTGGATCCTCTGAGCCCCCTCTGTGTTGTATTTTAGCTTGCAGATCCCAGCCTCTGGAAGGCTAGGCAAGCTTGCCCACAAGACCAAGATCAGATCACACCAGGAGCTTCAATTTCTGTAGTCAGCTCAGCTTTCCTTACTTTTCTTGCACAAGCTGTGACAATTTCTTTAATACATCTTACTTGGCAGTGAGGTACTCCTTAGCAGGAAAAGATGTGTTTTAGGCCAGCCACAGAACTTAATTACTGAAGGCTACAATTTTATCATCTTGAGTAAAAGCAACAACTTTGTGTGAGAGATATCTAGAAGGGAAAAGCTGCAAAAGAGAAAGGACCTGGAAAAGCAGGCAATTCCATTGTATTCAGAATAAGAAACAACCACACAATTTGCATTTATTTTCTTGCACCTTTACCTCAGGTTAGGGAGGAATAGCTACTGAAATAACAAAGCTTACCCGAGTTGGGAGAAATCCAGACTTTAGCTTCTTAACAAAATGCATGAGCATAGACAAACCTGTCATTTAAAAACTGCTGTAGCTACACACCCACCTGGACTTGAGTGCTATAGGCAGGCCTGGCAATGACTAAGAGGTTTGGTATCATGAACAAGTTGTGGCCTCAGCTAAAGCTTGGAGACAACTTTTACCCTTCTCCCTCCTTCTGTCTTCTCCTTTGCCAGGGCTTATACTCATTACCAAGCTTTCCATCAAGACACAAACAATTTCTAAGCAGCTAGGCTCAAAACACTATGTCCTCCACTTCAGTCTCCAGTACAGTCTTTTCCACAGAACAACTCAGTGTGTATGTGTGTGTGTAGAGGACGTTGACCCAAGAGGCTCCCAAGCACTGTCAAGAGCCAAGCAATCATGTAGTCCTGCAGAGTTTATGAGCAGTCTTGAGACTAGCACTTCCTCAGTCCACCTGGAAATCCAGAGAACAAGACCTTGCTGTAAGGTTACGCTCAACACTGTAAATAAAATTGTCTGTACACAAATTAAGGCAAACTGAACAACTGTTTACTAAAATCTATGCAACCTCCCCAACACTGTCCTTTCCATATCAGGCACTGCACTACAGTTCTCTCTGAAACTTGTAATAAAGGCAAGCATCAGGCTTAAAATAAAAATCTAAGCCATAGGTGACAACCCACTAGGAGATGAACGACAGAGCATGAGTGTGCAGTACAGGCTTTGCAATCTGTCTTGCAGACCAGACACCCAGCCTGGAGAATGCCCTTCCTCAATACCACAGAACTAGTAAACAGCAATTTCCCATCATCAAGAATTTCAAGCAGATTTATTAGTTCAATCTTAATAATGCAAATAAAGCCAGATGCAAAACTGGCATAGGTCACTGCGTGTAGAAAAATCTGCCCATGACTTCCCTTCACGAATCTCTTGGTCCCTCCTGTGCAGTTATTCTTTTCCTCTTTCCCCATCCTGTGGACACTGAGCCAGCTCAGAAATACCAGGCTGGGTGTGTGAGAGGGACAAGTCTGGCACAGATATCATTTCAGTAATTGATTTATCTCTCAATAAAGGTACAGAGAGGCTGCAAGTCCCCCTGTTAACAACAAGAGCTTTGGAGGCTCAAGTGAAATATCCAACTCACACTTCATTTCTCTTTTCCTCATCCCATTCTCCAGGGCCAGACTACCACCTGTTAGGGTCCTTCTCACAAAGTCAAATGCAAGGACAATGATCACTATCAACTAAAGGATTTAGAGGGGGGCTGGCATAAGCAAGGAGAGAGCAAAGCCTCTCATGGCCCAAGCAGCCACTTGCTCAAGGCCAAAGGTAACTCCTTGCTCTCACAAAGCACTTGTAAAGCTCAGGTGCTCTGGACATGAAGAGCAGCACCATGGCATTGCTACACCAGACCTTGTAAACACCAACCATCGTTAGAGGTTGTGCTTGCTCCAGGCAGTTTTGTATTTTACAGTCTGCTTGCACATACCTCAAGCTCAGCACTGTTAGTGAATACCCCCAGCAAACTTCTAAGAAACATATCTAGATTTCGGGGGAGGAAGTTCATTCTTTAAGATATGAGACTAATCCCACGTTCAGCTTCCCACAAACACTGGTTATGCATCAGCAGCCATGAAAAGAAAAAGTGCCACTGGGGCTGGGAAGGGGGAATCTCTTCAAGACTGTCCAACATGACATGGAGAATAAATAAATAAAACCTCAAGGGCCCACACTTCCCTTCATGCAAGCAGGTTCAGATGCTACCAGTCCCTGAACCTTCAGCCATGTTTTCATAAGCTCAGCTTTTCTTAGTGAACAATTTTCATTTTTGCTCTAGTAAAAGCAACACACACCCCCCAAAACAATGGGAACAGTGTATAAATGCACAGCATAAGGAAATAAGCAAGAGAAAAATATTTTCCTTTAGGCAGTTGTTAAATTTTACTAAGTATTATTTTGAACAACTACATGTAGAAAACAAAAACTCCTGAATGAAAATACTAACAGTATTTCTACAAACTTCCAGACATAGATTAAATGTATCCTGTAATCACAAAATCCTCTTCTTACTTATAATTCTGAGACTTTGATCCAAAACCTACTACCAACTTTAGATGGCCCAGTGCTCCAGCCATACAAAGTCTATTCCATCCAGGAAAACAAATAAAAAGGCAAAACATCCCCTAAAACCTCAGGAAGCATACTGCATGCTAACCTGACAAAAACCACAAAGGTTTTCCAGGACTAAAGAGTCCCATGGTCAGCAAGGCTGTTCTCAGACAGCAGTCCCAGGGTACATAGGCAGGACAGGAAATGGCTCTGTCTTCTGTAGGCTTATTTTTCAACTTCCCCTTGTGTCAGCAAGGGGAATCAGCTTCTGCTGTGTAATCCAGGAAACAGGTCCAGTATTATCCATGCAGTAAGCTGATGAAAGACACTGCACTCACATATTAAACAGCACAGAAAAGCAAACTGATTTATATACCTGAGGGAAAGCAGCCGTGTATTAACACCACCAGATACACTTAATCAAATTAATTCACTTAAGAATGAATAACTGTCACTGCTACGCTCTGCATGGTTTCCCATGACTACTCTCAGATCTCTCTGATAAAACAATGCACATCCATAATGTGAAAGCAGGTTCATCATCAAAGTCTGTAATCCCATGGGCTTGATCTGCCATTTTCCAGGTGCTTAAGAGGAAGGGAGGCCAATGGCCTTTGGCCAGCACTCAGGAGCAATGTACATCAACAGGCACATATATCTCACAGTGTATGTTAAAGCTCCAGAACATTTGAGGATTACATTGCATTCCAACCTGTCCACTACAAATACAAACATTTGTAACAAGGCAGGCAGTAAGCAATCACACACAAAGCAGGGGCAACGCTTGGCCTGGAAACAAGAGGGAAGATGCTATCATAGCAGGCCAAGGGGTAAGCACCGTAAAGACAGCAAATGAGTTATTATCTGAGGCTTCTGAGAGCAGCAGTTTTATGGGAACACAGGGTCTTTAACCAGAGAACAATGAACTTCCATTTGAGCTGGTGACTGACCTCCCACACAGGCAATGCAGAGGCTCCCACTGCACTTCCCACCAGCTTCATGTCCGCAGAGCTCCAGGAGCCCCAGTAAGGTGGGCAGCACTCCACACTGGCCCTTTCCCTACATGTGACAACTACAGGCTGAGCCACAAAATTGCTGAGTGTCCCCTCTCAGGGAATAACATTCTGCCAGCCCCTGTGATCTTTGAGGAGTTTCTGCTTGGCTGGTTTCCATATCTGAGGCAACAGTCCAACCTCCATGAACAAACCTGACACAGGAATGCCATGCCTTCTCCCATCCAGCAGCTCAAGCAATAAACTACACAATGTACACCACCAAAATATCCCTGCAGAAGGCTCCAGCTGCTTAGATGCAAGCACTGCTTTATCGTGGGACCACATGGAGGCATAAGGTGCCAAGACCCAGCAGGTAACACAGGTTAACTACAGCAAGTCTCCTCATAGCCTTCTGTAATTATTCTCAAAGCAACAAGGATTCTCACAGCTAAATGGTGCATACGAACTTTTGCAAAGAAACTGCAAGACACTGAGGACTTGCAAATGTGTAGCTATCATCCAAGGTGCTCCTCAGGTGTGAGGACACATTTAGTTGTTAAAACCAACATGAGGGGGAAATACCAGACTTTGATGGTGTTTTTAGCCCTGCCACAGAGCAGCTAGATGAGCAGAGAGCAAACAAACCACAATTAGTGGGAGACAGGCGCTGTTAAAGGCTTCCCATCCGCATACCAAGGTTCCCAAATGCCTCTGTGAGCTGGACCTTTGGCTTCTGGTATCTTGATCCTGCTTTGCCTGCAGTGTCACAACAGTTAATTAAAAGCAGGAGGCTGAAAAGCTGGGAACAGGCAGGGAGTGCTGCTGGGTTCATATCTGGCTCTTGAGTTTGGTGCTTAGGCAAAGCTTCCATTTCTTCAGCTGTAGAAAAAGCACAAAAAGCACCCAACGCCAAGATCTTGAGCCAGATAACAGGTCTGTAACACAAGCAAGCTGCCTTGGAGCTGTGAGATCATGCAACCTAGCATTTGCCCAGACAGTTCAAGTACTTGAACAACAGAGATACTGCAATGGCTGCTTGGGAAAAGCCACTAGCTAAAAATGTCTCCCTGTGCTGCTTCCCACTCCTTGTTAACGCATGAGGAATACTCATATTGAAGATTACTCTGCTGCTCTGCAGAAAGGCCAGTCTCTAGGAACCAAGTGTGACATTTTCAAACACTACCATAAGCTAATTCAATGTTATTTTTCCTGCAGCAGGCCACTCCTCACAAGACCAAAGATTTGTGAACCACTGGCATTCACCCATATGCTTGCTGCAATTGTGCTCTTCCAAATTCATAAATACAGAGGCCGCTGCAACACCCATTAGCTGTCCATGAAGCCCTCCTAAAAAGTTAAACTGGAGCCAGCATCTACCCCCACAGATTAATTAATGTTGGCCACTACATTCTGCTTTCACCGTCCACTCCACTCACATTTGTGCTTTAGAGGGAAGCAAAAGCAATCAGATACAGACCTACTTTTAATTTCTGTTTTCCTGTAAAGATTTGTGCTGTAGCAATCCATGCCACTGCTTGTAATGGACTAGTGTTAATTAAATCCATGCTTTCAATGTTATTCCTTGATACACCCCCAAATTGAACATTACAAATTCTCTAGTATATTACCTCTTTGAACAGTCCAGCTGCTCAGACTTCTCCCAGAGAGTCAAGCTAAGCACATACTTGGTAGAATTAAATTTCTGCAACCTTATGAGTATAGACAACACATATTGCACTTGACTTTGTTGAAATACATAGCTCAAGGACAACTTTTGGAAGGGAAGAATGGAACATTTTGCAAGGCTGTTTCTCTGAATGATAAGCAAGAGGATTTGCTATTAGCTTGCACCTCCCGCAGCTACTTTATGCTGTAGTTTCGTATACTCACATAACTCAGATTTCTCCTCCACTTTTTTTCCCCTAAGAGGTGCCACTCCAGTGCTCAGGTGTGCCAGTTACCTCCCACCACTCCCCTGGCAAAGGCAGTTCACAATAAGTGAGATCTGCCAAGGCCGACTGTTGGGCAGTCCATGGCCCCATTAGCTAGGGTCCCACAGAGGTCCCAGGCTGCCCACGCTGGATCTCATTTTCTAGGCTCAAACCCATTTTTCCTGGAAGCATGAGAATAGGCAGTAGAGCACATCAGGTATCCCTCTGTAAGCAATGCACTGAACTATTTAGCTTGGCCAACTAACCGTGCCAGTGCATACCGCATTAACAGCTGAGCACAAGTCAAACACAGAGCAAGAATGCCAGTGACACATGAGCAGGGGTGCTGCTGAGCAAGGAGGCTCTATTGCACTGGGTTTCAGCTCTCTACAGCAGCAAGGCTTTGAAGACCTGACAGAGCAGGTAAATCCTGTCACTACTTTATGGAGCCAAACCTAAGTATTTGGGAAGACAAATATACCCAAAGGCAATTTCAGCTGGCTCCGAGCAAGCATTTCCTGCAAGGACTATGCAAGATTAGTTCACACAAAGGACCTCCCCGCTCTGGCACGCTCTATGACTCAAGTGCTGCAGATGTACCTGTACCAAAATTGGGGTACAATTCCCATGTGTGGTGAACATCTTTACCCTTGGCTCGAGTTATTTATTGAGAGATACCAAAGCAAGTGATCTGGCGCTGCATATATGAACACTGCAAAGGCCAGAGATGTAGCATTCTCCACCTCTGCAACATAGTAGGTAACACATGGAGCCACAAGCAGCACTGCATGAGTTGCTTACACCCCAGAGCAGCTGGGATCTGACAGGTGTATAACTGCTCTGGGCATCTGGTAAGCCTTCAAAGAGATAAGCTAATGCTCAGATGTTCCTCCCTTCCTCTCACAACTGACCAGGACAGAGCTGCATTTGTACATGCAGTACTAAGGCTCCAACTCAGCACACCACAGTATCAGCACAAGAGCCTGGTCCTGCAGCAGGCCATTCCGTGTTTACCTCAAGAGTCAGTGCAGGCATGAAAGCAGCCCTTCCACAGGTGCATGATGTTTTTACTCGCATCTTCTTGGCCATTCAGGAGCCCCTAAGGGTGCAAAGTGGAACATAAACCTCCACTGGGAGCTGGGCCATGACACTCCTCTGCAAGGCATTGCATCAAACCAGGTTCCCTGCCCCTAACAGTTTTCAACTGCCAAGGTAGGTTAGCACACATAGTCCAGAAAAAGACCCATTTACCACAGTTAGCGAGGATGGGGACGGCATCTACATGCTCTTCTTCTCTTGGCACTTCTTACTGTGTATTTTACATAGGGACCAACCACCTATTTCATGACAGAGCCATCAACCATGTTTAGGCTTCCCTTCATTGCACATAAGCTGCAACACAGCTAGACTGCCTGGATTTATACTCCTGCCTTTCCAGCTCATCCCACTGAAGAAATTCTCATACTGCCTGGTTAGGCTATAAAAAAAAAAAACTGCTTTCCTGAGGTTATACCAAAACCAAGTAATGCACATCCCGTGGCAAAAGAGTTCATCTGAGCTCCGTTCCTTGTGAGGCCAAACCCAGGGGAAACATAGCTGTGTTCAGTAACAGACAGTAGTCACACTACAATTTCAAATAATGTTTCTGTTTAAACAGCAAAACCAAAACACCTCTGGCTTTGATGTTTAAATGCTTTTGGCCTACAACAGAGAAACTCACCATGTCTTAGGAATGCTCTACATGAAAATTACCCTCAATCATATTTATGTAAACCCAGAAAAATAAGGTTAGAGGAGTTATTCATGCTGCTCATTTTTAAACCCTTCTTCCTTAGTGAAATTACTTGTTAAATCTCCTTGAAAATATAAATTGCATATTAACTTATTGGAACAGGAATTTTCTTAAAAGTGGTTTTCCTTAAAAGAATTAGTTTGGTAATGCTTCCGTGCCACTAGATTTGGTGCAACAGGACTAGGTTTGTAAAGGTGACTATGGCCATGCCGTGAATTCATTGATCATAGCCTTGTACCTTACAAAACAAGAAAGAGGATTATTGTCTGCTTTGAGAAAACAAAGGCATACCAAAATGAAGGTATTTGTCCTAGCCCACCCAGCAAATGAGGAGCTGAAACACTTGTAGCATGCCAGCCACACAAGCCCTAATTCCAAGTGGCTCTTGTAATTAATGGTCTAATAATGAATAATTGCATAACTCCAAATGCTGAATGGTGGAAATTCATCTTCCAAGGGTAGAGGCTGGTGCAGAGGCAGCACCCTCTGACCCTTCTTCTCATAGTAGGTCCCTATGGAGAACCCTTGCACATCAGCCATGATGTGACCAGGGAAGCAGCCTCAGGCTCCCACCCCAAAGATCCTTAGCACCTTTTACCCCCAAAGGTGCCCAGAAGACTGACTGGCACCAAGGACCTTCTCAAAAGTAGGCTGAAAGCTCAGAAATCCAGATGACTAACCAGCCTCTGAAGATAGATTTGAGGGGGTGAAAAAAAAAAACAACCAAAATATAAATTAGGTCAAATGCTCCTGGAAAATGCCAATTACTTTATATACAGCAGATTGCACTCAGATGTCATTTAATCTCAGCTTGCTGTTTTCAGCTATCAGCTGAAGTTCCCTGCTTTGCTTCAGTTGCCATATTAAAGTGCCATGTATTCAATATTAATGAGATAGATGAAACGGAATGAGACTAGGTTGGCATTTTCTGTGATAAAAGATACTTTGTGGCAGAAAAGCATTCATTTGAAAGCATTCAGGATTTTTCATGGCTTGGAAATGACACACAATACACAGAAACAAACCAAACCGTTTTCAAATGTATTTTAAAATCTTAATCTTCTATTTCTATAAGCTAACAAAAGCTTAATTGTTGATTCACTGTTTCTTTTGTTAAAAACAACAGCAGCAGCAAATTGAGTTACCTGGCCACAACTACGAAAAGCTTTACAGATAAAATTGCTGACATGGGGTTTGAAAAATTACTTTTTTTCTATATCCCTTCGCTTACACAGAGGCAAAAAATTTCAGAGCAGAGACCTCTGTGACCAACAGAAAAACACAAACCACAATGAGATGTGCCATAGCTCAACCTGGACACAAAATAGATTTGGGGGAGGAAAAACCAGCAGGCAATGGAGGTGATGGTGAAGTGGTATGATTTAACAGTAGAGTAAGTCACCAGATGATCCAGCAAAATCCCTGCTCCTCTTGGGGTTCTGACATGAAGATTTGAGGCCTGTGCATATGTTCAGCCCCAGATGGCTGTGCTAAGCCTTATAATCACTGCTAGCAATATACCTTTTCACAGCACAATGACCTTATCTTTATAGCCATAAAAGATAAGAATAAATGAGAACTGGTTGCAGTTATTTAATTCACTAATTTCTGAAACTGTCAATCTTGACATCTCAAACTGGGAACAAAATCAAACCAAAAACTATTGAAATACCATTAGCCATGTTGTTTCTAAGTTCATTTTGCAGATATCCAAGAACTTTAATTCTACCAATTAAAACAAAAGGAGACAGTAGAGAAAAGAAAAATGTTTAATCATATGAAGAAGCAAGAAAAGGAAAATCCAACTACGTTTATACTCAACCTCTTTATTGGCAACCCTGTACATTTCCTACACACACCTGGAAGAAGTGGGGTAATCCACATTATTGTAGAGATGCCAAGAACAAGTGTCAATGATAATCAGATACTTTCACCTTTCCAGGTTGCAAACTCCTCATTTCAAAGATAGGCTGTTGCCTGCCAAATTTTATGCTGGAAAAATCAAGCCAGGACCATCACACTGCTATTTTTCATTCATCTGAAAGTTGCCAACAGCTCCCAGGCTGACTCAGATCAGAGGAGAAGGGTTTTCACAGGGGCTGAAAGGAGATATTTGCGTGCTTTGAAACGCAAAGCTTTGGCTGTGGCTACAAGTGAGAATCTCTATCTGAAAGAATAAAAGCAGACTTGAAATTCAATCTCTGCTGCAGTTTGTGCTCTTGTACTTCACTGTGAATTAGTTGCCATGCTGCCCTGTGCAAGAGGGAGACACAAGCTCACGCTGTCACGGAGCAAACCCTCTACAGAACATGCTCCTCTCCCACCTTAATTTTCTTTACAGATAAAAACAGAGGCTGCCACCACCAGACTGTCAAAACCTAATTCAACTCATGTTAATGTGCTTAAGTAAAGCATTTCACACACTTAATGCATCCAACACGTCTGGCAAATAGATTCTATCAAGTCTCTTGCTTACACAGGACATTGTAGGTTACTCTGCACCTAATTCCCTGATGAAACACATGGACTTTCAGAACACCTTCAGATCCACAGACAGTCCAAACAGTCCAATCCAAAGATCTCCCTCAGGATTCAAACCACTGTTTCTCCTCTTCCATTCCCATCATGTGAGAGAGGTTAATATAATTTCTGAATGAAGCACAGGGCAACATCTGTGGCAAAACCAAAATTTTTCTAACCCAAGTCTTTTTCTGTTAGCTTGTGCCAAGTATTCATGACCAGATTTGGTAAAGAAAGAACCCATAAATACAGTACTTCAATAACATTTCCATCAGCTTGATCTCATCTGAAAATAAATCTGAGATGCAGAAACACTAACAGAAAACCCAATTAGATAACAGAAAGATCTAAAGAAGCTATATGATGAGACTGAAAACAAACAAAAAGCCACAAAAATCAGTAGTAGTCTGTTCTTTGCCACCACCTTGTGTGGGATGCTACTAAAGGAAACAAAAAGACAGCCTGCAAGAAAAAGATTCAGCTCCTCCATATTTTCAGGAACTTCAAAAGATCTAATTGCAAATTCAGATCCTAAGGCTACTCAGCCACTTCTCTAAACACAGGCACAGCCAGTATTTTTAAATAAGGAGTCTCAAAGATAGCTCAAGACTTACAAATTGCAGAGCTCAGCAAAATAACTGTACTGCTAGTGAAATGGCAATAACAGCCTTTGAACTCCACCATTTCATGCCAATGGTGGGTATCACACATACTGGATGAGCAGACAGCAGCCACAGGAAGAAAGCTTGCAGAAGGGCTGAGTATTCCTAATGGAAAACCACAGGGAACTTATCCTCTTTCTCCATCACCTCCTGCAAGGCCAAGCAGGCCTTGCCTGCACCCACATTAATCACATCTGCCTGAGCTGTGGACAAGAACAGCTCTGGAGAGTCCTGCAAGCCCTCACCCACATATGACTGAACCAGGGACCATGGCATAGAGGAAGGGGAAAGGCATCTAGATGTAACTAAACAGTCAAGAAAGAGCATCTCCTATTCCCATCTCACTGAATGCCTCACACAGCAGCATGCAAACTAGCACTTCTAATATAAGGAGAAAAAAATATTTGGGGTAAATTTTTGTTACTGTCGCTCTCAGCTAAGACAGTAATACCCTGAACTTGGTTTTCTGACTCTGATCTGGAGCATTCTCCAGCAGTATTAATGCTGAATACTAACAGCACCGTGGTGTTTGTCTGAAGCATTATTACGCATCACTTACGACAGTAGGCTGGAGAGCTGTTCACAGAGCTGGAAGTGAAGGCAGCTAGATAGCATACCTAAAAAAAGCTTGAAGGACCATTGTGGGGCTTCTTTTGTTTCTTTTTAAATCACCTCTTTGCACTCAACTGTTCTAACCTGGAACTACTTCAATATATTTTCTTGCAAGAGCCACCATAGCTTAAGGGACTGAAGCCTAGAGGCAAAGCAAGCCAACAAAAAGGGTGGACAAGGCAGAAGCACTTGCCAAGCCAACAGAAGAGTCTCTCCCCTTGGCCTCTGTCCTGCAATGCACACCACAAGCTACTGACCAGCCTCATGACCATGCTCTTGCCTTACCTCAAGAGAAAGAAACATACCAATGGCACAAAAGTAGTAACCACCCTCAAATCACTCCAGAGCAGGCAGCCAGCAAGCAAAGCCATCTCTCTCAGAGGCTGCAGGGTGGGAAGAGGACATAGAAACCATGCCTCAGCTCTGAGTAAATATTTTACTTCTCAGATTCATGCTACTTACTTAATCAATCCCCATCATTATTTCAGAGGCACTGCTCAGACACTGAAATCAATTCTCCATGATTTCATCCACACAAAATAAGGATTTTCCAAGATTCTGACTCCAGGTCAGCTCACTTCATGCAGGAAAAGTCATAGGCCCTGAGTTTGTGGTGGGCTGGACACATAATCTGCCCCACAGCTAAGGCTGTGCTGAAAACAAGGCAAGGATACAGGTTCCCACAATTGTTAACATCAACAGGAGCAACAAGAATTGTCTGAAAGAATTTCCTACTGCAAACAAGCACCAAGGTGAATGAAGGAAATGATGAGTTCACAAACTAAATCATAGTCCTGCGTGCACCACCCAGATCTGCTTCCCTGGCACAAGTGGCTGAGCCAGGCTAGGCCCAAAAAGCCACACTTTGCAGCTGAAAGCAGGCAATGAAGTCAAACCCATGCCCCTGGCCATCTCATCAGCCCCAGCAGCGCAACCCAAGCCCACAACATGGCCACATTCACTGCAAGAAGAGTCTGCAGCCCTGTGATGCTCCCTGGATGATACCCAACAACAGGGACAGCTCAGCCTTGCAGGTAACTTGGAAAGCATGAAGCTGCAAAGTAGCCATGGCCCTGTTGTCCTGTGCCTAGAGCATGACAATCCACTCCCCAACCTAGGGTCCAGCCTTGACCCGCCTTGTTGCCCTCTCAGTGTCAGCTCTCCACCTGCAATCACTCTTCTTCCACCCAGTCACAACTTCATCAGTGAAGAAGACCTGGCACTCAGCAGGAGCACAGAATGCCTTCCTCAGTGCTCATCTCATTGTCTAAAATCAGTGGTCATGCTGGCCCTGCTCCACCCACTGATACACATGGATTTGGCTTTCCAAAGGCACTGCCCCACAACTCTTGCTGAGCCCAATAGGTGTTGGTAATCTGCTTCTCAGAGAAAGACAAAGCACGTAGAGTTTTCAGCTCTATTAGCCCTGCTCTACCTTTTTGTCTCTCTGTCATTCTCTCCCCTCCATGGAAACTAGCAGTCTCTCATCATCAAGCATTTTTAAAACAGATGGAAGATGACACTGTGTCGGTTTACTCTCTCAGATAACGTTTTCCCATGGTTCCCATGTAAAATCTGTATTCCAGCTTTATTTCCCATCAGTTTTTGTTTGACTTGGAGAGGAGTATACATTTGTGTATATGTACAGTAATCATTAGTTTTGCTCCTTTAGCTATACCAAGCTATGATTCTGTAAACATTTAGGACAAAACAAATAAAGAGAAGGGTAGGGAGGCCAGATCCTGCTTCTATGCTCTGTACAACTGAGAAATGATCAAGCACTGGTCAGGATGCTGGAAATTAACCCAGGAGGAGGAAAGGGGTCCTCTATCTTGCGAATCTCAACAGTTTCCAGACTGCAAGTGGCTTATCTCACACTGAGCCTGCATGACCATATGCATCCTTCCACCTTGAGGTATATGTTTAAGTATATGCATGGCTTTCATCAGCTGAGAGGTCCCATGGCAGCTCCCAGCACCAATCTTGCCAAAACTTTGCTTATGCATGCCTTTACATTTACATACCAAGATCAGACTCTCTCAAGTCAAATGAAATTACAGGCAGTGCATCACACATGTGCCTTCACATCTGTGGAATCAGGGCCTTAAGATGAGAGCCACCCATCCTACCAAAACACGCCCTGTTCAGCTACAATTAAACACAGACACTTTAGAGCAGTTTGCTGAAGTTATTTTTATGCATACTTTTACAATTAACATAATGTCATATCCTGCCAGGACATAAAAGGTTGTAACTCAGGAATGTTATCATAGTTTTAAGTCAAACTGACTTGCTTTTTTTTTTTTTCCATTCCTTTTCTTTCCCCCTTCCTTAATTCTACTCCCATGCTCCCTCCAACTCAGGGCCCTTATAAAATATGATTATTATGCTGAAAGCTTGATAGGCAAATGTTCATCAGCCTCACCTTGCTCTACCATCTAATTAGCTATCTCTTCAAACTCCCTGCCACCCCCCAGCAATACAACAGTAGCATGCAAAGCTGGAGCAAGAGGATTAGATAAGAAGGTATCCAAAGACAAAACACCCCCAACATCTACCAACTATCAGCCCACCATCCACCATCCTTTCTTCTCTTATCACCTCAAGATAAAACAATTCTCTTCTCCAAAGAGCACCAGTTCTGTAGGATGAATGGTCTGCCCACCAGCTGCTTACAAGGAAGCAGAGTGCCCTCATCCCTCCCTCTCCACAGGCAGATGCTTCTTACGCTGAAGGAAGCTTTATTCTGCAGTCAGTCCCCCCCAGACTGGACTCTCTGGCACACAGATATGCATTTAGTTTAACTGGTGCAAAACTCTCTGTAGATGCTGTTTTGGGATTGCTCATGGACTTTGATTAACCAAAAATGTGAGGCTGAGTAGTAGCATCAGTATGACATAACAGAAAAATAAAGCAGAACACATACACAGGAACAAATGGCAATCATGTCTTGCAGTAAGCCATACTCCTGAGCCTATATGTGCTGCAAGGTTGCTACTCTACACAAAGTGAAACAGCTCTGCTTGGCAATAGTATGCCTTCTCAGCCTGCTCTAAAAACCAGCTGAAGTAGTCATTTCAATGCATCTTCTTACTCTGAGAGACGAACTTAAATTTCCACACATGCTTTTGACCTTAAGATCAAGGAATCATTTCAGAAGAAGCTCTACAAAACAGCTGGTATAATTTATAGGTATGCTGTTGACAAACATCAGCTCTTTTGTTTAGAAGCGTAACACCATTAACTCCATCTTCATACATTCGCTTTGCCACATCTGAGGAACCATATAGCCCTGCAGATCCATAGGCATGTAACAAATGCTGAAAGAAATTGTCTCATCCTGGTCACATCTTGAACACAGACCATTTTCTTATTATGAGAAGGAGGCACATTCAAGCCCTTTGCTCATGGGCAACATCTGTTTCACTCGCAACACTGACAAAGTTACTGGGAAACCGGTCAAGTCCCTCTCCCTCCCGCGGCCGCTGATGTACAAAAGTGCATTCAGTCTGGTCGTGGTAGAGATTCATTCACGTTTCTGCAAGCTGGATGCAAGAAGAGACTTTTCTCGGGAATAGCATCTGTTAGTTTTTCTGGGTTTAAGGGTGTTTTGCTTTATTTTTTTCCTTTCTTTATGTAAAAAGGAATCTTTTGTCTTTCTCAACATGCATGAAAAAAACCTCCCGGCCACCACATCCCCAGAAAAACGGTGACGCTGAAAGATGCAGGACACGCGTACCCCTCGCAAGACTCAAGACGGGATTTCCACGACTTACCGAGCGCTAAAAGCCTCTCCCCAGGGGCAGCGGGCACTTCCCGGTTCCCCACCCTGTAAGAGGCACAGCCCTCCCCCCCCTCCCAAGCGTTCCCATCCACGGGAATCAGCGGCGCTGAAACACCCGCGGCAAGCCACCGCAGGCGGCCCCAGCCCCGGCGGGGACAGCCTAGGGAGTACCGCTGATGTATCCCCGCTGCCCCGGGGGCTCAAATCGCAGGGCTCCTGGAGGAGATGCCCGCCGCCGGGCACGGGCCCGCCGTAACGAAGAGCCGCGGCCCCAAACCGGGGAGAAAAAGTTTTGCGTGCCCCACCCCCGGGCACAGGCACAGACGACGGCGCCCAGGCAAGCACACCGAGCCCTCCAGCATCCGATCCCGGAACCCTCCCCGTTACACCCTGGGCACGGCACCCCTACAGCCCCCGGCACGGCATCCCCGGCACCGTACCCCTGCAGCCCCCGGCACCGCATGCCGCCGTACTCAGGCAATTCAGCCTCCAGCACCGCGCCCCTGCCACCGCCTTGCACCCCCCGTTCCTGCAACGTCGCAGCCCTAGCCATCGCTCCCCGCCGCCAGACCCACCGCCGGTCTGCCCACGGCCACTGCCATCGCGGTGCAGTGCTCTGCGCTCCCCGGCCCGCCGCTGCCTCTGCGCTGCCTGCTAGGACTGCAACATGGCCACCCGGCGGGGAGGGCCCATGCGCAATGCAAAGGGGCCGGGCGGCAAGGCGGGATCCCCCCGGCCCTCCCTCGGAGCCGTCGCCGAGTGCGGGCGGGCGGCAGGCACCGCCCCGGCCGGCTCTAGCCTTGCGACTGCTCGGGGAGCCCCGGGGTAGGGGGGCTGCACCAGGACCGCAGCACAAATTGCAGCCCCTCCGGGGAGGGGCCGCGCTCCCGGCCACTTGCACCCATCCCCTTCACCTGGAAGGGTGACTCTCTCCGACTCTGGCAGCCCCGCAGCGACTGGGGACAGCTGAAAGCAAGAGACCTGTCTGCTCCAGGAGTCCTTGCAAAGAGATGGCCAAGAAAGTGACTGGCAAGTTCCTACTACTACCAGTTTGATTAAGAAGGAGGACGGGGATTTGGCAAAAAGATTTTATAACAGAGAATCAGGCAGAAGCCCCTAATGCCCTTGTATAACACAGTAGAGGGTAAAACCAGGCACCTCATTCCCCTTGTTTCTCTGACCTCTGCTATGTACCCAATACCCCATTTTTAAACAAAGTGGGAATTCCAAACAACAGCCATGGTAGCCAGTTGCTCTCCCACTCCAGGAAGTGATTTCCAGGGATGAAGTGAAGCACAGCTAGCTCCTTGCTGCTCCAACTAGCAAAATTATACTCCTTTACCTGCAAAGGTGGGAATCTTGAAGCTAAATTCAACATGTCTGCTCAAAGTCTTCAACCAAGGCAGTAAAGAAAAAAGGCCCCTGCTGGATCAGGCCCCTGCTGGATCAGGCCCTGCAGTGTTTTGCAAGGCATAAAGCCCCCAGAGGCTACAAAAAGACAGAGACCTGATTTATTGCATGCACAAAGGACATGCTGAATTACAGATATATCAGAGCTATCCCCCTAGGTGAGCACCTACAGAATCAGGATGAAAAAAGCCAAAAGAAGCTGAAAGCACCTCCTACAAGTAAATGACCCAGACTAGTAATTAAATAGGTCTTAGCAACACACTTACCTTTTGTACACCCTTCAGCCTAAGCCTTTTACCTCCTCACTCCAAAAGAAATGTTTGTACCACTATGAAGAAACAAGTGGCTGTTTGTGGAGGGCTACAAAGTCCATAAATTTCCTTCATGTTTTGAAGGACTCAGGATCTGGTGTTTGAGACTGATCATCCATACCTGCTCCCACAGTTCCCAAACTGAACTAAGGAGCCAAAGGAAGACCACAAACACTACTTAAGATTGAGGATCTGCACCTGGGACAGCAGCCCTTCACTGGACACAGCTGCAGCCATAATTAGCAAAGCTGCTACACCAAAAAACCCTCACAGGGGTTCTCCCAGTAAAATTTTGCAAGCATTGTTGGAGTGTGGTGCTTTTATTATACTAACATGTTAGGTGTTACTGGTAACATCCCAGGGAAGCTGCTATATCAGACTCATGTTCTTGCTTTTGTAGCAAATACCTCCTGTGTGCACAGCTCCAGGTGAGGAGGAGGTGCTGAGTGTCCTCTACTGGGAAATGTGCTCAGACCAGTGCAGCCTCTGGTGGAAGCCTGATGATCATATCTAAAGAGTTGCCCTCATTACACCTGTGGGTGTGGCAGAGACAGCTTCCCCTTGTCTGAATTAGAGGCATGCCCAATACTCCTGCATCAGCGTAACTTGAGGAACGCAAAGATCTTCTGCGTTTGCAAAACCCTAACATGACTCACCAAGTCCTTCCTTGGCCTGAAGCTGGGAGAGCTGTGGCTGAGTTTCCTCTGCAATACCCGTGCATGCAGACCTTCCTGGGTGTGGCTGGACATGCTGCAAGAGTAGGGGGAAAAAAACACCATCAAGAAGAAGAAAGGTTCTGTAATCTTTCTAGATCTCAGCTAGCATAGTTGCTTACATTCCTGATGTTCATTGGGAAGAAGCAGACCCCTTGCTCCATAATGGTAACAAAACGGTGCCCATGCAAAGGGAATCGCCAGGCCTTCATGCTAGAGAACCTGTAGGAACTGTTTCTATTTTTCCAAAGCTGCTTTGCATCATTTTGCAAATATGGCGTATCAGTGCTTTAGTAACCTTGTGTCAGCTGCAGGGCAATTTGTCAGATTGCATGGGATGAGAAAATGCACAAGTAGACACAGAACTTGGGTTAACCTACCTCCTCTTCAAAAACAAACACAAGTAGGTAGATCCCCATAGGCAACATCTTCCTGCACAGCAATAGGAAGCTGCTACAAGACTAAACGGTGGCTTATTTTTCCTTTAATGTTCAAGTAATGCTTGATTTTGCCTCCACTTTGTGATTAGCACTACTCAGAACTTACTCAAACTTCACCCAAAGAATCAAGAGTCCTGCTTTGTCCAGTACTCCCAAAGTGGGAGAAACGGGGGTAAATTCAGCCGTTCTGACCCTATCCACAACCAAAAGTAACCAAGTTGAGACATGGTAAATTACAAAGGGAAACAAGAGTCTCTCTTCTGACATGTTGCCTAAACTGTAACTTCTAACCTAGAAACTTTACAGTTTCTTTTAGGGCTGCTCCCACCACTCCAGAGGTTACAGTTTAGCAGTCCTGCAGTCTCCACAGGACAAGTTATGCTGTGAACTGACATGATAATACACTGTAGCAGTGGCATGATAATACATCGTAGCAGAAACTAATGGTTCAGAGATGACAATCCAAAAGCACAGACTTGTGTAGCTCGCTTACTCAAGAGCAACACAGTCACACATACCCACTCTTGTATGCATTTGCAGGGCCTGAACTTCAAGAGTTATCCCCAAGTTTTCTGTTACCAAAACAGAAATCACAAGTCTGTACACACCATCTATTGCAATCTCTGCCTGGAGTCTGTGAAGGTGGCATACATTTCTGGGTTTGCAGTGGGCTGGAGGATATTCCAGCTGCCTAGATGATAGGCAAATAAAAATATTTATGGATATCCAGGAGCCTGCAGTAGCAATGATTTCTGGAGAGTGACTTAGGGCCTGGTCCAGACCACTTCAAAGCCAGTGAGCCTATATTGAGCTCAGTCTGTCCACGCCTCTGTTCCCTGGCTGTAAGACAAAATCCAGTGTACTCTCTCTCCCACACTTTCCACCCTCCGTTCACTCCCCAAACTCCTTAGGGCAGAGGCTGTCATTTGTTTGGGGTATAGAGGGCACGTTGCCCACTAGGGCACTGATCTTATCTCTACCTCTCTGCTGTAATGTACACCCTTGTGATAATGGCATTAGCAGTACAGAACAACATTCAATCCCACTCTAGCCATCCTACCTCAGCCACACAGTGAATACAAGGATGATATATAATTTGACTTCAGGTACTCTCACTGTTTGTGTGTGGTTGTCATACATGGGTAGAATCCCACATGCTTGTAATAACAGCTACCCCGGATCATATCATATTCATATATCTTTATTGCCAGTTTCCATAAGTAACAGGGCACTTCAGGTTGGAAGTCAACTCTGGAGATGGTCTGGTCCAGCCTGTGCTCAGGCAAGGTCACATAGAGCAGGATTGCAGCCAGCAGAGCCTGGAATGTCTCTGAGGATGGAGACCACAACCTCAGAGGCAACCTGCTCCAGTACTTGACCACCCTCACTGTAGCAGAATGTTTCCTCACACACAAAAGTAATTTCTTGCATTTCCGTTTGTGCCCATCGTCTCCTCTCCATTCACTGACATAATGACCGATGAAAAGCTCTTTCTCCTCACCAAAAGCCGCAAAACTAGCCTCACGCTTCTCGGACCACTCGCAAGGCTCCTCCAGTCCCTCTACCCTGCTTCTTTCCTTCGCCTTCGTTTCTCACCGCTGTCACCCCAGCTGCACAGATTCACGGGCCACCACCCCGGGCAAAGGCAACCTAGGGGTGGCGGCGCGGCTGCGAAGGAGGAGGAGGAGGTGGAGAGGCGCGGCGCGGCAGGAGGCGGGTTTCCCCGCCACGCACCTGGGTGCAGCGCCGAGCACCGACGTGCGGCACCGAGAAGGAGCACCGAGAGTCGGCTGGCCCGGAGAATGGCGCGGGAGCTGAGCCAGGAGGCAGTGCTGGATTTCCTTTGGGGGGCCGGCGGCCGAGCCCCCAACACAGCGCTGCTCCGCCACTTCCAGCGCTTCCTCCGCGACCCTGCGCTGACGGAGCAGCAGCGGCGGGAGCGCCGCGACTACTTCAAGAGCCTCGTCAATTCCCTGGCCACCGTCCCCCCCGCCGCCTACCCTGGCGCCTCCAAGGACATCGTCCTCCGCCGCAGGTACCGCGACCTCCTCGATGAGGAGCTGCCGCCGCCGCCGCCGGAGGAGCAGCAGGAGGAAGAGAAGGAGCCGCCGCCACCCCGACGCGACCCTGATCGGCGGCGTGGCCCCTCCCGAGAGGCGGCGGAGAAGCGGCGACCCGGTGGGGGTCAGCCCCCGGTCACTGCCGTGGCTGGGGGCTGCGCTGCCCGGGGCCGCGGCGGACCCTGCTGTGAGTGCCGCCGGGCGTGCCGCGCTGCCGCTGCCACCACCGTGTCGTGCTCCGGAGCGCCAGGGCCCGCCGGGCCACCGAACTCCCGCTCCCTGCTGCCACCTTCCTCCGCGCAGCCTCCCCCGTACCGGACCCGGCCGCTGTCCTCGGGCACTTGGGGGCTACAGCCCGACGGGCCACCGCGCTCCCGGGCGCTGGCCCTGCCGGCGGGTCCTGAGGCGCTGACCCCCGCCGGGCCGCCCCGGTCTCGATCGCCGCCGCCACCTCCCGCCGGGCCGCCCCCATATCAGACCCTGCAGCTGCCCTCTGACAGGCCGTCCCAGCCCCTGTCCCAACGGCTGCCTCCCACCGGGTCAGCGCCGTTCGGGTCCCTACCACCACAACGCCCCAGAGGGCCGGGCCCCGGGGTGCTACCTCCCGACAGGTTGCTGCCTCCCGACAGGCTGCCTCAGCCCCAGTCTCTGCCACAACCTCCCACGAGGCTGTCCCTACTGAAGGCCCCAGCACCCTCAGCAGGCCCAGGGGGGCTGCCCGCCACCCGAGCACCCCAGTCCCCACTGCTATCATTGGGGCCCAGAGTGCTGTCCCCCACCGAGGCACCCCCATCCCGGTCCCTGCCGTTGCTGTCCACCCCAGGGGTGCTGCCCCTGTCCCAGTCTCTACAGGCACTTCCCACCAGCAATTCTCCATCCCTACCACTGTTATCAGGCCCAGATGTGCTACCCTCCACCAGGCTGACCCCATCGCACTCTAGGTCCCTGCAGCAGCTCTCCACCAGGTCATCCCCATCCCCACTGATGGGATCCAAGGTGCTGACTCTTAATGGACCAACCCAATCTCAAGTCCTGCTGCTGTACCCACATCAAACCCTGACACTGCCATCAGGTCCTGAGGTGCTGCCTCCCACCAGGCCACCCCCATCCCAATCCCCACCACAGTCCCCAGCCAAGCCACTCCCTCCCAGGCCACCTTCATCCCAGCCCTTGCTGCCAGCACAGAGCTCTACAGGGACTAGTCCCCCAGAACCACTGCCTGTCTTCAGGAGCATCAGGTGCCAGCTTGCTTTGCTAGAGGTGCAGAGCATTCCCTCATCACTGCCAGACAACTGTGGGCGGCAGCCCTGCATCATTCCCTCCAAGAGCTCCCCTAGGAAAGTCCCAAGCCGGGGGCTGTCGGTGCCGCTGGGGCAGCGGGAGCATGCCTGGCTAGTGGCAGTGTCAGCGGGGCGCTGGGCTCGGGTGCGAGGACTCTTCCTGGAAGAGCCAGAGCTGGCCCTGCAGCGAGACTTCATGTCAGGCTTCACCGTCCTTCACTGGCTAGCCAAGCATGGTGATGGGCCAGGCCTGCAGGAGCTGGCAGCAGCAGCACGGCAGGCTGGGCTGGCCCTAGACGTGGATGCCCGCTCAGGCTGCGGCTACACTCCGCTGCACCTCGCTGCCATCCATGGCCACCAGCTCGTCATCAAAGTGCTGGTGCTGCAGTTGGGGTGCCAGGTACAGGTGCGAGATGGCAGCGGGCGCCGGCCATGGGAGTACCTGGGCAGCTCCACCTCAGGGGAGATCTGGCAGCTCCTGGAAGCACCCCGAGGCACAATCATGTTCCCCACACAGCCCTTGGCCCACAGTGTGTCCTCTGAAAGCAAGGTATCGCAGTCTGCTGGCAGGGCAGCACTGCCTGCCTGCCTCAGGCCACAGCATGGCCGTGGGGCAACATCCCACCGAACTGGTGGCAAGAGTGACTGAGAGACAGCTCCCTGGCATCCCCTGCCAGCAGAAATGGGACCTTGGTGGCCACTCTGCAAGAGGAAGCCAGGCAGGCAGAAAAAAGCTGTGAAACAGACTGAACTTTTTGAAGAATGTAATTTTAAATTATTCCAATGAACCATTTTCTGAGGCTCTCTGCTCTCTATTTCTCGCTTTTCTACTCATGAGAGGATGAAGCAGCTTTGCTGGAATTGGGCAGAACCCTTAGTAGGCAAGTCCTATGTACCCACAGGACTTCTGGTGCAGCCACAATCACCACTGTTAGTGGGACCATAGATTTGGGATCTCAGACACCAGTGTGATCCTCACAGCCTGGCCCCAACCAAGGTGGAGTGCTTGAGTTTGCTTAGAGTGGCAGGTTGTTGTTGGTCCTGGCATTTGCAAAACACTTGTTTACACAGCCTAAATTCTGGGGAGTAGCTGAGACTGCATCCCTTTTTAATCCCAGAAGATTAAGGATGAGTCCTGCTTTTAAAAATGCAGCTGATCAAGGTCCAGCCTTCCAGCAAGAGTCCTCAGAGAGTGACTGGCTCTGGCAGAGGGTGGCAGCCAGAGAGCCCCAAGTAGAGGAGGATGTAATACACTCACCTCCTGCCTTTCCCACTAGCCCATACAGAAAGGAATGCAGGGCAGCACCTCACAACTTGCCCTGGGCTGCCTGGCAGCACTGATACTGTTCCCTCCTTCCTGCACCTCCAGTCCCTTTCCTCACACCACAAGTCTAGGAAGTGGTACTTGTGTTGTGGCTAGAGCCCTGTTCTCACGCCTGGGGGTGGAAAGTGTTGCCACAGGAATCTGTGTTGGACAGAAAATGAGCTGGGCTGTGGTATGGGTCCCAAATGTACAGAGAAAAGGCAGTTTCATGACCAGAGCTGCATTTCCCCAGAGATCCCAACTCTAAATTACTTCACAGGTGTTTATGTGATGGGATTGGGTGGGATTTGGGGGTCCAGGTGCAGGGAAAAGATGTCCAATGCCATCATTCCCAAGAGCTCACAAATAACTAGCTGGCTTTAGGAATCTCACTCGATTATTTAGGTCCTTTAATGTACTCTGCTCTCTGATTTAGCATAAATAAGCTTCTAAACAGTAAAAAAATGCAGTAGGTTAATCTTACACCTAATCTGGCTCTCCTATAGACCCTTTATGAAGGCAGGAAGAGTTGGCACAGGAGATGGGGTACATCACCACCTGATTGATGGTCCTGCTGTAGGGTGGCCTCCAGATTCAGGACCAGTGGGTGTCAGTGCTTGTGGAACTAGGGCTACTGGCTCTGCTTCAGTGGGACACTTTGGGGAAGACCGGTGCAGGAGGTGGGACTCCTCATGTATTTGAGGCATGTGCCTAAATACCTGCAGTTTCAGGGAGGAACGGGAATCAGGGCAGCAGAACCTGACCCTTGCATAACCTGCATGCCAGGGAATGCCTGAAGTCCTTGCCTAAGCCCTAATTGAGTTCTCTACTTTGCTTGGGGTTCATTTGAGGGAGGAATTCTCTCCCGTAGAAGGGAAGCTGCTCTGCCTGACTCTGCGGCCACAAAAAGTTGTGGTCTTTTCCCAGATTAGTTTTCTCCTTTCACATGGGAAAGAGCTCAGTAAACCAAGTCTGTGTCCTGTGAATGATTATTCTTCTCTGAAAGGACAGCACAAGCTTCAGCTTGTAAGAAATTCAACCCTGATGTGGCCTCTGAGCCATTGGCATGGACACCTGAAGGGCCCTCCGGAAGCCCACAACAGTGGAAAGAATCCTATATATGGCACTTCCTCTTAGATCAAGCTACAGGTTATAGCCTAGGTTGGGCTCACTCAAGCCTTCCATGAGCTTCAGCTCAAAGCTTTCAAAAGCAAGATGTTGATAGAGGGTATCAGGGATGCCACTAGAGCATTTGCATACAGTCATCTTCAGGGAAGAAATGCCAAATTAAAGAAATCTGTGAGCTGACTAAAACTGTCTGCTGGGGAGCATAGTTTTGCTATCTACAGCTTCCAAAGAATAAAGTTTCCCTCTTACTATCTCCAGTGTTGCTAAGACAAAAGCTGAGCCAGTGCTAAAGCTCAGGATTCTCATTTTACAGCCTTTCCATGACCTTTCTCTGTGATGCAAATCTTAGTACCACTTTTTTTTTCTGCGTGCTGTTGCAGATATTGTCTCTTTCAGAGCATTTTTCTCTCCCTAGTAGTATCTGGTTAAGCAAACAACAAACTGTGAAATCATTTTTTGACCACTGTCTGCTTGCCTCTTGAGATGACAAGCTGGTTCCTTAAATTTTTCGATTACAAAGCAACTCTTAGGAAGTTTGAAACTGACAAAACCTTTTCCCTACTGATCCAGTGTGCATTCATTCTGATTTATTTCCCTAGGATTACTTAGGAGTTCTTGGACTGCTAATATTGGTAATACTGCACAGGTCCTACATCACACTTTTTAAAAGCAGTCAATCACTGTTTGGGGGAATAACCACTCTTTTAACCCACAGAAAGCCTCATCCTCCAAGTTTTCTGCTGGTGAAATAAGCAACAGACAGGATGAAACCCATCTCCAGCCCATTGTGGAAGGCAGGGCCAGATCTTTCACCAGCTATGCTTGGAGGAATCCCACTGCTGCCTCAGAGCATCAAGGAGGCAGAGCAATGCAGGCATCATAGATCCAGTCCCTCATGAATAACCCACCCCTGAATACACTCATATGCAGCCTGAACATCTCCATTTCAAAGTGCTCTTGACCTCCTTACTACTTACTCGTCAGCCTGCCTGGCCCCTTCCACACCTCTGCTTGCTGCTGTTTCCTCATTGCAGGTGGATGTGGCTCCTTGCCTCACACCCAATCCAGGCATCTGATTCTGCACCACCCTGAAACACAGACCATGTCAGGGATTAATGCACAGCAGGACTCTGCCCTCTCCTCTCATTGCTTTTGAAAACAGACCTCCCACTGACAGCTGATGATGATAAAGTCCACTCCTCCACTCTCCAATGCTTATCTCTAACCAACTGATCTGTGCTCAAAGCCATGACCTTCAAAGGAGGGAAGAATTTTTTCACACAGTAGTGTTTGCCCACCACATACTGTCAAGCCTGTAAACTCCAAGCCTTATAAAGCTATGGTAAAGCCAACCTTGAAAGCTACCTTCATTCTCATCACCACCCTGTTCCTGGGGCACATGTTTTTGCACCCACTCATTAGACTGCTAAAAGGGGACAGCACAGCAGAGCTCAATGTTTGTCTTTGTTCACATGGTTTCTGTCAAGGTCTTAATTATGTTCCCAGTTTGAGGCTCTGATAAGCCTCATGCTGCAGCTTTTACTACCAGAAAGATGCACAAGTGAGCTGACATTCTGGTGGGATTTCCCAGCTACTCCTATTGCCTATAGAGTCTTTGTCATTTAAGCCAAACAGAATGACTTCTGAAACTGTAGGAGTTCACAAGACTAGTGCTTAAACCAGCAATCATTTGAGCAAAATGAAGTAAACCCAGCACTGATGGCAAGTGTGTCAATTTGAGTCCCATTTTGTGGCAGAGCTGTTCTTTGAAGATACGAAAATCAGCAGATCGTAGCTTTGTACCTAAGAGGGGCTTCCCATCTATGAAAACCCCAAGGGTACACTACACTTCCCAATCAGAGAGCAGCAAACCGGTAACAAATTGCCATGCTTCAGTTTGGGGTTTTTTCCAAGCCTCTGGACAAGGCAAGAGCAACACTGGGATTCTAGCTCAAACCCAAGAGGATTTAATGCAATTTAAAAAGTTCTTGGTCTAAGCAGATGAGCAATACAGCAGAACATGTAACTTAAGCTAATGGCCAGGACATCCTTTGTATCACAGCACTTTCTGAAGCAGTGATAAACAGAAACCGTAGAACTAAACTAAAAAAGACAAAACATATCAAAGATTCTATCATACAAAATGCACTTTTTTCCACTATGACAAATGCTATTTGACTGAAGTACTTTATAGACAACCCCACAGTGAGAAGAATGTCCTGCACACTTTTAACAAGTAATGAGACCACTTCAATTGTTACTAAATCTTCTTAAAACTAGAGTTGTTCATGATTACAGTTACTGCTAGTAGTACCAGGTTAACAGAGTGGGTTTTAAAAGAATAAAAATCACCAATTAACTGTACAATTTTCTCCAGCCTAAGTTTCCCCAATGAAGTGACAATTGTCAGTCCATCAAGGAAAAAAAAATTGTCTTTAAATTGAGCCACACTGGAAAGCACTAAAAGTTGAATTCCTAGTTTAGCTAAATTATTTTCCTAATCCCCAATGTGAGGCTATTTAAGCAAACAAAGCTTGTTTTATCATTAATACAAATAAATAAAAATATTTTTAAGATATTGATGCCTCAGAGTTTTTGATTTTGATCTTTTTAATTCTGTAGATTTTAGAAGAACTGGGGTCAGAGGGAGCATGTGTTTTGTGTTCCAAGGGGGCTAAAGGCTCACTAAAGCAGCTTTCTTATCTCAGCATACATGAAAAAACATGTATTAAGTTGTCTGCATTCAAAAATAAAAACCAGTAAAATAAACAATAATAGCCCCACCTCAAAAACTTCTAAGAGTACCTAAGAATGCTCTTCCCCAGCCTACACATCCCCAGACAGAAATATAACCCTCACACCTGGAAAAACATAATAGCACCTAGTCCCTTATATAACCTCAATGCTGAGTGAGATTTGCTTAAAAGGGGGCTCAGGAGTGCTTTGTTCCCAATACATTATCACATATAGTGGCTTTCTTCTGAGGTTAGAGTCTTGTTGGTGCTTACTTGGAAAGCAACAGGCTGGCAAAGTAAAAAGAGAGAAAAGGTAATTTTTTGAGTGTTGTTTTGTAGTTGAGGGAATATGATTGTGTTTTACTTGTACTAATGGTGTGCGGGGGAAGCTAACGGTTTCGTACATTAGTTTTAGGAAAACCTGAAGAGGATAAATGTGAGGGTAGGAAATCTTAGTGCAAAGCATCTAATTATTGACTCAAAAAACCCAAAACCAGTGTGAAAGAAAGGAAGACTTCAAAAGGTAGAAGATGAACAAGTAAAGGAAGGTATTGCAAAGACAGAAAACCAGAACAGAAAGCCTTTTTTTTGTGTGTGTAAAAGGTGGTGAGCAGGGAAAAAGTGTGAAAGTTGTTTCCTTGTAAAAGCTGGTTCTGGCTGGCTGTAGGAGAAGTGTTGCAGCCTTATGTAGGTTAGTGGTTTGGTGCACCAAGTGCTATGGCTAGGACTCTTGGTGCTGAGGCTCCATTGTGTTAAGTGCCCAGTCAAGCACAGCAACTTCTAGTGTAAGAGCTTGTCTATACAGACAGGGATAGGTGATTTTGTGTAGGGTATACATTTTTCATGAGAGCAAATTCATTTGACCCGATAGCGCAAACTATCAGCCTGAGGCTCATAGTCCTTTAAGTTTGTATTATATTTTGGAAAGTCAAGGTATTCAAGCTCCTAACATCTATTAGGACTTCCCTACTATATGATCTGTTCACAAAATATAATCAAAGCAAAATATGTATTTGTGGAATATACCTTGACTCTGCTATTAGTATTCTTAGCTCTGATAGCACTGAAGGAAAGCACAAAACTGCTTATGGCAGATCAAGCTAATCTGATGAAGATTTCTGATGCTTTTGTCTCTATGTGATAGTGTTTCCTAGTCAGATGCATTCTGTGTGTTCAAAGGTCACAAGCTATCTAAAATGAATTTAAGAGCTCATAGTTTATATTGTGAAGGAAACATCCATCAAAACTATTAATGAGTTTCTCCATACAAACACACCATTCTGTGGGGACTGGCCTCAGTTTGCATGTCTAACACTGCCATGGGAAGCAATGACCAAAACTCTTCAAGATGTGTCACAGCAACCTTCCTTTGCTGTTCTGTAAAATAGTTCCTGGTTTAAGTCTTTTCCTTCAATTTTCCTGAGACATAGCTCTAGACTTGGGGAGTGTTCTGATACCATTGTGTTTTATGGTTTTTCATGCAGCTCAATATTCTAGTGAAAGTGGGAATTAGAAGAACCTGTATTAGTGTGTGTCTTAGGCTTGGACTTCCACAATGACTCAGGAGGGAACAAGCAGCTTTGCAGAACCAAGTGCAGAGCAGGTGTTATCATGGGTTGTCCAAAGTCCATATGGGAGTTTCATGCCACTGGTAAATAGAAGAGGGTGATTAGGGAAAATAGGAAGGTCTTGGGTCTTGCTTACAGAAATATCTCTTAGGCCTTAATGTGGAGTGTATTGCCACAGGGATGCAGAGCTGTGTTCCCTCCAATAATAAGCACTTCGCCCTCCTTATCTCCCTCGTGTTTCTCATGCTGCTGGGGGATGGTATCTCAAGTGCAAGGATTTGGGCTGCTTTCTTATCAAAGGTAAATGAGTACATGGGGCTGTGGCATTTGTCTAAAGAGTTGACAGCAGCCTTGCTATTTTGACATCCTGTTCCTGGCTACCAGGAGCCAACACTTAGTACTGTGGCTTGTTTCTTCTCCAGGCCCTAGAACAAAATGAAGAGGTGATAAGGATGAGGGCAGGGTTTGTCCTTGGAGCCAGGTGGCTTTCCAGCCTGTTAGTGGCTAAGGAAGACAGTGGGGCTCCAGAGCAAAGGCCCAAGGGACAAAGCAAGTGGTGCTGTTCACTTGTGCGTTGGCACATGCAATGCAGAGCTTGAGGGCAGTCACAGTCCCTCTCCTGTACCATCACTGCTTTCCCCTTGCAGTTTCAGTCTCCCTGTGACTCTATCAAAGGGAAAGCCTACAAGTCACTGTGGATTACTTCATATCTCTGCCTGGCTATGCCAGCACCTCTGGCTCAGCCCACTCATGCAGCCATGTACACAGGTCAGGCAATTGAGGTGGAACTCTGTGCTGGGACCCTGATTTAACTCCCAAAATTGCTCTACACCCTGTGTTTGACTGAGGCTGTGCTCTTTACCCAGTGTCTGTGGTGTGCCAAGTGGCATTGGGTCAGCCCAAAGACAGGAAGATCTTTGGTAGGTGTATACTTAATGTTATTGAAGAGTCGAAGGGGATAATTCTTGTATAGGAAAACATATATAAAACAGTCCATCTGCATTAGTAAATAATCATGCTCTTTTTCTTCCTAGATAGCTTCTTGTATTAAAATACTTTGTCAGCTGACTTGCCCGCTCTGTGAGTCATAATATCAGTGGCAAAGAAGGCAATGCCTGAATCTTGCTTTAGCATTTTTTTTACCCCCGTAGGTTTATAAGCCACAAGCCTGTTAATTTGTATTTGTTCTACCTACCTGAGTCCTGGTCACTACAGTCCATAGGCAAGGAATGTACCACAGCAAGCCCAAGAAGCTGAAAAAACCCACCAGAAATCCCTATATATAAAGCTTCTTTTCTGGAGAGGGGGGATGAGCAATGTTGTTTCATAACACATAGTATATATATGTCCAAACAAATCTGTTTCCAGAAAAAGATGAGCCACTGCATGGTACTGCACAAAGTTGTATATCTCACTTACTAGATGTGGCTTAAGTGGTTTTGGCAAGGGAACAGGGGGAAGCTTTAATAAATACCACCCATAGGAGGTCAGTAAGCCTGGCAGCCTTGCCTCCAGGTTAAGCACAGATGGGCATAGTCAAGGGAAATTGCACATTTTTCTCTGCATAAACAATAGAACTGGTTTAGTCATCTGCTGAATGGCATGCTCAAGGGAAATGCAGAGCTTTCAGTTTCAGTTGTTTGTATCTGATTTGGATTTTTTTGTCTCTTTGCTTTGTAAATACTGAATAGATGATTTACGCAAACATCTTGCAGATCTCCCCTCTCCTTGGCTTCTTGTGGCTGCCTCACAACAAGCCCAAGGTTGCTGTACCTTATAGTGCTTGCCTATTGATTTAATGTTGAATGGCTTTTCAGTTGCTGGATGGCCAGTGCTGAAGGTGAGCAGCAGTCAGTAACAGATCTGTATGCCCATGTATACAGACATAGTTTCTCAAAAGTCCTGTTCTGCCTGCCTCAAAGGGGAGGGCAGGCGCTTCCCTTGGATTTTGATACCTTGCAGACTTTGGCAAGTGTGCTGCTTTTCTGTCCTTAGACTATTTCCAAAGGTGCTGTGGGATTCTGTGCAGTCAAGCTCTGTCAGACTGCTGTTTCAGCTCTGGTCTGAGAACACCATGCTGCAAACTCACTATAGGAGGGCAATGCCTTAGAGTGGAGCCTGCCACCTTACACTGACTCATGTGGTGGTGGCTGCATTAAGTTAGCCAGTTTGTGCTCTCCCATAGGACCTGAGGGCGTGCTGCAGCCCATGGCATGAGTCATGCTTTCCCAATTTCCTGCTTCTTGTCAGTGTGAGAAATCCTGTTTTCCCTCCTTTTCCCTTGCATCCTGCAGAGCCCAGGAATCCCCATTTGCTCCCTCATTCCAGCATGCTGTGGCCAGAATCTTTTTATGGACCCATCCAAGAGCTGCAAGCAAGAGCACCACAGCCTTCAGGGGATTTAAGAGCAGGGTCTCTGATCTGCCCACAAGTGCTTGGTAATGATGCTCTTGCTTCCAAAGAGAACTTACTGAACTGACACTTCTAAGTGTATTTCTCAGTGTATATGTATTTTTTCTTTAGCTATCAGTTGAGATGTCACCTTCTAGCCATTTTTTGTCAATAATGGGAGAAAACCAAATGGTCTGCCTGCACTGGATACTGATTTACAGCTGCTGTATTAAAGGGATCCAGCAATGTTAATCTTAAACCCGTGTGTATCTTTGCTTTTTGTGCTTCAGTAGCTAGAAAAGATCAGAGCTTGCTTCTGAAGCAAGGGTGCCCTCATGACCCATGACTCATTTCGGGTAAACCCTAAATCTGGCTGATAAAGCACTGAGAGACAAGGTGGCAGGAAGGGGAAGGAAATTAACTCCAAGTAGCATCATTTTGAAGGCCCTTCAGTATCTGGAGGTTCAAAATGGACAGTGTAAATATTTCTTCAAAGTCTGTTAAATCTTTGATCAGTCTGTTCTTTCCAAGGCATTTTTCTAGATGCTTATTGACAATTTTCTTTTGCCTAAAATTGAATTTGAGAAACTTGAGCCAGCTTTAATACAAACCCATCTCATTGTGGGTGGCTCAAAGGAGACAAATTCTGGCACACACATGTTCTTGTGGGAAAGAACTCCAGATGGCTTGAGTTTCTAAACCATCCTGGCATATTATATGTGCTATATGTCAGGCTAGAGAGCTCTTCTAAATCAGTCCAGCTTAATGTTACTGGAATGCTTTTGTGGACGCTAAGCTAATGCAGAAGGCTTGGTCCCACCCTCTTCAAAGTCACTGTGAGTTATTTTCCCCCATTTATTTGAGTAAAGCTGCAAAGCAAACTATTTTACAGTCCTTAAGTACAAGGGAGACTTCTGTCCTACACATTTTGCATAATTAGTGAGATGTAAGGAAAATCAACCCTTAAATTCATAAGAAGAAAATATAAAAGGAACAACAGATACTATTTCTGTTGAAATAGTATTAAAAATAAATACTATTTGAAAATAAATACTTAAAACTGTCAGAGTTGACAGACCTCTAGAAAACAACCACTTGAAGGGTCAGTAATCTGTAGTCTCTGCTGTGAATTTGTACTGCAGTAGCTGCTGTAGACCTTACTCCAGGGCAAGACCTTGCTGTGTGGGGCATGGTGTCACAGGGACAAAGGCAAGTCTGTCCCAGGTGACATGGATCTTTCTTTCTAGTATAATAAGAAATGGGAGGAGTCATCTGGCAATGTATAGGTGAAGAACACCACACTGCTTTTTTACTGTTTTCTGGCAGTAAAGCACAGTGACTTTGGAAGAGAGAGAAGTCTTCCTGCTGCCTGGTGACCTGCAAAGAGGAGGAAGAGATGTACCTTAGAGCAGTGGGGACCTCCAATGAGGAACAGATGCAAACATCTCCTTTGAGATGAGGCAATAAACTCTGAGGATAAGTGTTTGTCACCTGCAAACTTAAAAGGTATGAAGTGAAATGAGTCCCAAATAACAAAGCCCTAGTTCTCCTGGGTAGTTAGCAATTTGCTCTACTTAAATCTAATCCACTGAGAGATGAGAGAGACGCAGGGGTTGTCAGCTTGGGTCAGTGTTAATGAGGGAAAGAAAATGATGAGGCACACTTTAAATCCCACTGAAGGGATCAGCAAATTCCTTTCATCGCTTTGAGATAGTGCAAGAAGTTCTGTATAATTAACTTTAATTTATAATTAACCTGAAATAGAGGTGCTTCCCTTTTAATGTAGGGAAAGCTGAAATGAGGAAACCTCTGGGATAAAAATGCTATAGTGACATGTGGCCACGCAACCCCAGCTGGCATCCAGGGTGGACTGGACATTCCACCCTTCTTGCTGGCACCAACTACCTTCTGAAGCAGTGCTTTGGGAGGCTTAATGCCTGCAGGCTTTGGGAGGGCCTTTTAACCTCCTGCCAAATTGTACTGCGGCTTCGAAGTTATCCTTTGTCTTTGAGGAGCAGGCTAAGGATTTTTTCTGGAGTCTGACTCTATTTCCCTGTGGTCTCCAGACCAACCATGACATTTCCCCTCTGGAGAGCATAGGGCTGGATACACAGCATCAACAACTAGCAGTGTGCATGGGTTCAGTGCAAGACAAACCAGATGCAAGTACCAAAGGACCAGCAGTAAAACATTTCTAACAACAGGAGTGATTAGCCAGGAATGTAACTTGGAAAGGGCTAGGATGAATATTCACTTGTGAAAGACTGAAAAGAGTAACAATCTGCATGCTACAGCCTCTTGGTATTTACGTTTTTCTAAAGCAAATCTGGGGCATTCCTAGGGAGTTACAAGAAAATCAGAGTGGCCAGTTGTCAGACTTCAGCCTGTGCAAATCAAGAGATGAATTAAGAGTTTAGGCTAGGGAGCTGGTGGTGGGCAGGGCCCTATGGCCTCAAGCAAGCATGCAATGCTGGGTGCTGGCAGGGCACTCTTAATTTCCCCATGGGGGAAAATTTCTTCGGGCATCACCTTCTGGATGAACAGGAGATGGCTTTCCTCTCTCTGCTTCTGCCTGAGCTGCCTGGTGGGTGCAATGCTCTTCCCCAAAAGCATGTGAGAGAGCAGCAACTCCTGGAAATGGGACCACGTACACTGTATGCACCCCAGATACTCTCACGGCCTGTATATATTGTAATCCCTTGCTATGATCCAGGTGAAGCTAACTTTAGCTCTTCTCTGTATTCTGCCTCGTGCCCAGGGTTTCTTCCCAGAACATCACCTGCTAGTCCCAAGGTGCAAGAGCAGGTTGCATAGGGCAGTATCTCTCTTTCCCCCAAGGCCTTTGGAGCACACCCTAATCCTCTGCCTGCCTACTGTGAGCTTTATGTTTTTCCTTAGTCACATAACTTCCATCCTGAGAAGCAAAGGGCATGAGGGCTGAGTCCCCTCTCTGTAGGCAGTGCAAAGTCCTCTCCCTCCTGTTGTGCAGAAGGACTGGGGTGACCCCTCATGGGATGGGGCCGGGCAGCCTGTCTCCCTTTACAAACCCTCAGAAAGAGAAGGAGACCCACTAGGGAGTTTTCTCCCACTTTTTCCCACTGGAGGCTGCAAAACAGAAGATGCTCTTTCTTCCACCTCCTCACCAATGGCTTTAATCCCTAGGAAAAATGGAGGGCAGTTGGTATCTCAGTATTGTAGGTTGAGAATAAACTACTGATTTCACAGGGCTTAAGACTAGGAGAGCTTTAAATCAGCTAGGCTGCCAGGGCAGAGCACTGGAGGAAAACAGTACAGTCTCCATGTATTATTAGAAATGTATTTCTCTGTCTAAAGGAAAGGGTCAGAGGAGGACACTTTAGGCCAGAATGTGCACTTCAGAAGGCCAGTCAGAGTGGCTAGTGCTATGGCACAGCATGGCCCCAGCACAACCGCCCTCCCCAGCAGCTCCATCTTCAGAAACCCTGCAGTGCTGAAAGGCAGAGAGAAATCTCCAGGGTTTTCCCAGTGCTGAATGGAAAACAACTGCAAGCACCCAACTGACCAAACAGAATGTTCTCAGCTCCTCGCGCTTGGCAGTGAGCAGGGGAACAACTGCAGAGTAACTGAGGCACACAGAAAGCACAGCCTAAAGCCCCCCAGGCCTTTGGAGCCTGTCCCTAACCAGTGATATCAGCTAGAGAGCTAGAGACTGGGGCAAAATGAAGGTGAAATTACTCCATCTTTCTCCAAGCTGTCTGTGGAGGGTGTCTGATGTCAGGGGCCCTGCTACCTGCAGCAGCTCTGCTCCTGCAGTTCACTCCTGGGTTCAGCATGGCTTTTGTGTATGTGTAGGATGGCTACCAAGTTAGCTGGAGGCAAGAGCGGGTGCAGGACTTTCTCTACAGTATGTTCAATCAGCATTTTGTCCTCTTTTATACTCTCCAGTCATAAGGCTCCAGTTCAGGCTTGTGACTTTTCTAGTTCAAACGCAGCTCAGCTTTAATTCACTCAGAGTCATATGGGATGCTGAAATGCCACGTGAATGTTCAGAAATGGCTGTGAGGTATATCTGGGGCAAAGGATGGTGTCATGATTCAGGATGCTGTGTGTATAACAGTGAGCACAATCTAATGATGTTCCTGTGAGGCAGCAGGTTTCACTCCTGCACTGTTTCATAAGTTTTCCTGCACAGCCTTTTGAAAAGTTAGGTGCAGATAGGTATCTCACAGGCTAGTCATGGCTTAATCAACAAGTAGCACTCTGCATTTAGATCAGCACTCTCTGAAGTTTTCCAAGTGGGATTGTGAAGCTGCATGTCACTAATGTCACTCCATGTATGAAGGAAACTGAGGCACAGAGGCCTGAGGACCATGCTAAAGCAATTCCAAAGCTACAAGCAGCTGATCCAGTCACACAGATCGACAAAGTACTGCAGCTGCTCCCACCTTTACCTTCCTGCCCTGCAGAGACCCTCAGCACAGTCAGATTGCGTGTTCTTAAGGGACAGAGTAAAGGGGAAAAGCAGGCATTAGGGACTAGCTGGGAAAGCAGCCTCCTTTCTTGCTGGCTGCACTCAGCCTTGCCTGGCCTCTTCCTCCCCTAACAAAGCATTTCTCTTTTCCCTCTGGAGCCTTCTGCAACTGGAATGGAACCAGTGAGATCATGTTCCTTTACAAAAGCTGTAGTCTGAATTCTCACATCTAGTAGGGCCCCACACAAACAACTTCAACTTTCAGGCACTTTAAAATATTGGCATAGAATACAACAAACCCTTAGGCTTCATTTAGTGGCAAGTAGGGATGATTTGTACCCAGGGGCTTTCATTAGTTCAGGCTCCTTGCAGGCATGAGGGTGGGCTGGGAGAATGTGTATACACGTATTCTCAGAGGCAGTCGCTTTGCAGCAGCAACAGGAGGACTCCTGCTCTGATTTTAGGCAGGGATCGCTTAACAAAAAGCAGCCACCTCACTGCAGGCACAGAGCCACACTCAGGCTCCTGGGATAAGAGCCAACATACACTGCATAGCGGCTAGAAGAGCTGACAGCAAGGATTTCTAAGATCACGCAGAAGCAAACAATCACAGCTTTTAAAATCATACATGTCCTGCCTCCAAAGAACAGTATCAATTGAGATCTCCTGCTGCCCACTTTAAATGGCTGGGAAAGCTCCAGCCCCAAACAGCTGCAATTGATCCCCTTCTTCCCCCCCTCCCTTCCATCATGTGATGGTCCTGTCCAAGTGATTTAAGCTGCGGGAGCTCAGCGCTGAGTCACTCCGGTTTGTGGAGCAGGGGCTTGGGGGTATCCTGCCTAGTGGGGCTGGTATCTGCAGCATGGAGCAAGTGAGTGCCTTCATCACGCTCGACTGGTGTGCCAGGCAGGACTAGTGTTGGGCTGTGTGTGGGTTTTGGGCTTGGTGCCAGAGGTAGGAGGAGAAAAGGACTAGCTGAGAGGAAATGCTACCCTGATAAATGGCTGTGGGAGGAATTGTTACGGCTGACCATCCGATATTCTTCTCCTCTTCTCTAGTATGATCTAAGTGGGAAAGCTCTTCTAATGCATGTTTATATCTTTGAGTACTATGAAGTTTTGGGACCATTTGCAACTCTATAGTTAGAATACCCTTTATACTTTTTTTCTCCCTTAAACTTTGTGTTTTTCTTCTGTAAAAATGCCTTTTGGGGACAGAACTGGTCTAACTCTTACAGCAAAAGCAGAGGAAAGCAGGATGGCAGTATATTCTAACCCACCTTGCCCCCTCTATTTTTTTCTCGAAAGCCCCTGTGGGCACTGGGGCTCTGTTCCAGGCTATGCTCCAGCACTGCATTAGAAATAGAGCCAGAAGGTAGTGTTAGTGCAGTGAGGATAAGCAGTTTAGTGATGGGGGAAATCTGGCCTTTGCAGTCTGTATGTGGGCAGAACAGGGAGGAGGCATGAGGACAAGTACGGATAAGCTGGTGGCAGTCCTTAAGGAGTACTGCAGCTGCTGGGCATAGGCCTGCACAAGCCAGGCAAGAACTAGCCCTAGTAAACAATGTAGCTAAAATGAAATTAGTAAAGTAAGCAATGTAACTAATTTGAAATTACCTCCCTGTCTCATCTGGGATGTGGTGAAGGGGAGCTCCGCATCACTGTGCTTGGGCCTGGAGCACAGGCACCATGATTGGAGTTATGCCTGACCTCACTAAAACAGCATCTTCCTGTTAGCTGAGGGAGGCTGGTGATGTTAAATGCTATTTTGGGGGTATGCAGCTAGGGGAGTGAATAACCTTGCTGTGAGGAAAGGATGAAGCCCTGTTTTTCTGCGGTAGGGGCTTCCCGAGGGGGTGTTTGTTCTGCTTTACTGGGTTGCAGCCAGAAGTGGGCTCCACTGACCCTTCTCTGTGAGCAGGCTGCTTTAAGTCAAGAAAACAAAGTTTTGGTGGCTCCTGTTGCTTGGAGACCTGGCTAGGGAAGAAGGGAGACCTAGTGTTAGAAAAGCTTTTTAACTAATGTTAATCCTCTGCCAGTGCTGAAGGTGTGACCTTGCTTGCAAGGATGTCTTCTGCAGCAGCTCATAAATCAAGTGCCTGTTCCCTGCTCTTGTTATGCTGGCTTGAATCACCTCCTTGTCAGCTTATGTTGCTTACTGGGATGGGAGATCTCAATGGGCTGTGAACTAGGATTTCCTGGGAGTAGGCTGAGGCAGGCTGCCTGCCTGACCCAACCCTTCCTCTAGCACTAAACTAAAAATGTGTTCAGGTCTGCTGGAGTTGCTTTGTGCTTTGAAACAAGCAAGGGTGACTTGCTTTGGGACAGACTAACCTCCTGTGCTTTGGCTCTGCAGGGACTGGTCATTACTCAGCTGGACATCCAGCCTGGTGAGTGCATCAAGGTCAAAGGGAAGATTCTATCTGATGCCAAAGGGTGAGTAAGAAGATGGCAAATGGATTGATGTGGCACTGGGGTAAGCCTGAGCGCTTCCTAGATCTGTTGTGCAAGCACACCCTTTTGCATGGCCTCTCTATTTCCCTAGGTTTGCTGTGAATGTAGGGAAGGACAGTGGCAATCTCATGCTGCATTTCAACCCTCGCTTTGACTGTCACGGAGATATCAACACCATTGTGTGCAATTCGAAGGAGGATGGGACGTGGGGTGAGGAGGACAGGAAGGCTGACTTCCCCTTCCAGCACGGTGACAAGATTGAGGTGAGGCCCCAGGGGTATGTGCACAGAACACTAAAGGGCTAAGGACACATCTTCTTAATGCTGCCTGGTAACTCTGTGGTGGAGAAGGAGCAGGCATGGAAGGGGGAATAAGCAACAGGAGAAGAGGCTGACAGCTAAAACCAACCATCTAGACCTGCTCTGCTCAAGTCAATGCCCAGCAGCTCAGGTGTGTTAAGTGCTCTACTCTGGCCTTCATTTGCAAGCCACACAAGTGAAAGCAATTAAAACACTGGCCTGAGATTTAGACTGGGTCTATCTCAGCCCTTTTCAGAAGCATGGAGGTGACCTTGAGGCAGGGCAAACATGCTTCCTCCCCTCCATGCCTCTGCTGGACAGGGAGGAGGCTGAGCTACTGAGTGTGGCCTTGACACCAGCAGCCACCTTGCCTGTCCTGCACCCAGACTGGGGGTAGTGGGAGAGCAAGGCTTGTGTCTGTGGTATATTAGCCTTGCTTCTTGTGGCTCCCTACAGATTTGCATCTCCTTCAATGAAACGGAGGCAACAGTGAAGGTGCCTGAGGCGGAGTTCCAGTTCCCTAATCGGCTGGGCATGGAGAAAATCGAATACCTGGCTGTGGAGGGTGACTTTAAAGTCAAGGCCATTAAATTCAGCTAACAGCTATAGCTTGATTTGTTTGGTTTTCTCCCCCTTGCATAGTGAAATAAACCCAAACTTGCACTGGCTGCTTCCTCTGCTGTTTTCTGCTCTAATCTGCTTGCCCCTGTGTGTGCTACAGGGGTGGGTGGTGGGAAGGGGTATGGTATCCATCTATGTGCCTACTCACACTGCAGCCTTGCAGCTGGTGCCCTGTTAGACCACGCGCCAGGCAAAGCATGACTTACTGTGAATAAAGCTGCCTTAGCTGTAGTTGCTCCCTTGACCCTGTTTGCTGCAGTGAGTGGTCCCTGGCTGTTTGTTTTCTAAATTTTGGGACTGGCCTTAGCCAGGGAAGCATTGTTGTATGCTCAACAATGTATGCTGAGCATACATTGTGCCATCTCTGACCAAGAAGTGCCGCTCCAGTCTCTTTGCTGGGGATGGGGGACAGACAGAACAAGGTATGGCTTGTGCTCTTGCAAATAGCTTTGCTTTCCAAGAACATACTCAGCAGTTGGGTGCATTGCAGGCTGGCACTAGTGTATTTCAGGAGTAGAGAAGTCAGGATAACTGCACTTGCCAGGGGAAAAGACATGGTATGAAAGATGAAGCTTGATAGAAATAGGAGAGAGGTCTTGAGAGGAACCAGGCTGTCTGTGCTGCTTCATGAACTGAAGTCCTGACATTGTCAGAGACCCAGTATTGTGTTGTACCATGAAGTCAGTGGCTTAGCAATGTATCAGGTATGGGAGACAAGCCATGTAGCAGCCTGTGAGTCAGTGTCTGTAATACTTGGCTGCGAAACTCAAGATGCAGCCTGAGGGGTGTCTTCAACAAGGTTACTACAGGTATTAAATTCTGAATGCATCAAGCAAAACTAGTTGCAGTTATGCAGACAAAAAAGAAAAAAAGCTTAAACAGTCCCTTCTGCTTTACCACTTCTTTTGCTCTGCTCATGCAATGCCTTAGAGTGTGTTTGCTGCTGCTATTCCCCAACTGCCTGCTAGCCATGCCCACCCAAGACAGGGCTTGAGTTGTGACTACTTTTGAGGACCTGACAAAAGGTAAAGCAGTAGTGAAGTGGTGGAATTCGACTCCTGTTGGCTAGTCTCTCTCAGCAGGAATGTTCTAGACTAACTCTGCATTTTCTGCTCCTTTAAACAGCTGAGCAATTGAGCCAGCTGCTTGGGTAGAGGCAATACTGCTCTGTAAAGTATTTTAGCCATTTGAAGGCTTTTTATGGAGAGGCTGACAGGCTGCACACCTGTTGCCTTCATGTCAGTACAACTGCTGTATGGTAGTAATGCTGTCCAGATCAGTACTGCAGCAGTTGCCCCAGAGCTGGACATCTCCATGAGTGATGCAGGATTTACTTTGAATGGTGGACCCTCCTGCTTTACTGATGTCCTTTCCTCTCTGCTGCCTCATTACCTTTGTTAGGGAGGCCTTCTTGCAGCTCTGCTAGAAGGGCATGACTTGTAGCTGTGTCTTGTGGGTGCAGACATGGTGAATGTGGATAGACAGGGCTCTTCCTCTTTGTTCTCCAGAGCTGAGGCAGCTAATAATAGCAAGGGAGAGACTTGGTGTGCAAGTAAGTAGGAGGCTTTCTGGGCACCTGTCCCTCTAGGGAGGTGTGTGTGTGTCTGGGGAATGCACCAAAGGGCTCTGCTGTGGTGTCAAAGTTTAGGAGTTTCCACTGTGGACCTGCTGGCAGGGTGGGGAAGAGGTTGCTGAAAGTTATCTCTGTGTGGGAGTAGGACAGAGATAGTACGCACCCTGCATGGCAGAAGCCTAGCTGTGCTGCAGGACTAGCTCATTTGACACTGATGGGGCACAGATTAAGGTGCTTATAATTTCTGTCCTGTTATTTACAGGTTAGGATGTTAGTTTTTAGAGGATAGGAAGTGTTTACAAGGCAAAGCATGAGACAAATATTGCTGATATGCTTTGCCTAGTCAAATAGGTCTTGAGGTTTTGTGGGTTTTTTTGAAGGCTGTTCTTGGGATGGGGGTTAGGGAAAGGAGTATGGTTTTTGTCTTGTTTCCCACTCTATCCTTCTGCTACACTAACTGGAAGTGAGCTAAATGAAGTGTACAAGCATTTGAAAAGCACAAGGCTCTTACATTTCTGAGGTACAGGAGAGCTTACTGTTGGTCCCTCTGCTGTCTCTGTTCCTGGATGCCCTGGCTAGATGAGGTAGGTAAATGTCTTTCAGCACTGACGAGTAAAACTGATCTTTTCCCTGTTAAGCTGGCAGTCCTGATTTCTAGGTAGGTTAGCAATAAGTGTTCCTGACCATTATTCTCAGGGTACAAACAGTGCCTTCATGGGGGCTACACCATTCTTGTACTTTCCACAGGAGTTCATTAGGCTTATCCTGCTTTCTAGCACTGGCAGTTACAACTAAGGAGACCACAAAACAGGAGAAAGGGTAGGAAGGAAGCCTGCCTTTGCCAGTACTTCCTGCCTCTTGAGTTTTGTTCTCCCATGTCCTGGAGCTACAAATAATCCTGTTCCTCTAAGTGACTGGTGAACAGGCTGAGTAAATGCAGAGTGCCTGGGCTGGCTCCTAGGGAGATGACTTCTGCTAAAGCAATCAGAAAAGAAGGAATGCTACACCCTGCTGCAGGCAGAGGGTCACAGTGAATGTAAAAGTAGGGCTTGTGCCTGCCGAGTATGCTCTCCTGGAAGTGCACGGTGACCTCAGCTTGTCAGTATCTCTGAAAGGACCCTCAACTCGGTTTGCTTTGAGGAGGAGCAGAAAGCACCACAGCATGGTCTAAGATTATGGGTTTTCTGTTGTCTAATTTAAATCCTGTATAGTATGTAGTTGGTTTTGGAGTCCAGAAATGCTTCCTGACAGGACCCAATAGCCTACAGGAAGAATCTGCCCCTTGGTTGCCTGAACACTGAGACATGCAAGGAAAACAACACTGATCTCTGAGAGGGAAGCATTTGACAAATCCTGCAAGCTTGCTAATCTACTCAGCCTCCATCCCTGGTTATTCAGCAGCATTCTGGTGAGGGAAAATGTGACCTCGAAAACCCTGCGAAACAGCTGTCAGTCTGTGTTATAACATGGAGATTTGGATTGGATATTAGGAAAAATTTCTTTGGGATTGTCAAGGAAAGGGACAGGCTGCCCAGGGAAGTGGTGGAGTCACCATCCCTGCAGCTGTTTAAAAGATGTGTAGATGTGGTGCTGAGGGACATAGTTTAGTGGTGGACTTAAGTGTTCAGTTAACAGTTGGATTCAGTGATCTTAAGGGTCTTTTCCAACCTAAATGATTCTATGAACACAAATTGAGTGATGAACATTATCACGTCATGTCTAGGAAGAGAACAAATACCAGTTGCAGAAGAGGTTACTTTGAAAACAGTAGATGTGACAGGAATTAAAATCTCATGCAGGACCTGAAAGAGCAGTGATGGCTAAGACAGACCAGCAGCTTTGTCTTCTCAAAAAATAACTTCTCCTTGAGCAGTTCACATTAACTTCACTTGACAGAAATAGGCCATCCAAGTGGCTCTGTAGCTACACACGCACGTATGTGACACTGTTCAGCACAGCCTCCAGACAGCTGCAGGACACTATGCACCCAGAAACTGTGTGTGGTTTAAGTATGTGCAGTGTGTGGAAGGAGAGTGCTAGGGAAGCTGATGGGCAATCCAAGCTGTGATGGGGCATGGGAAGCCAGTCAGGTCAGTTCCCACTGGAACTGACAAGCAAAACAGTGCAGTCAATTTCTACCAAGCAAGAGGCATAGGAAATGAACTGACATCTGTTGTAGAAATTGAAAAGGTGACCCATAGCCAACTTTGCAAGAGCACTCAAGTGTACTGACAGTCACATTCTTCCTTTGTCTTCTCACCTCCTGCTCCTGTGGCCCTAGTTTCAATATTTACAAACCAAAGAGAACTTCTGTCATGTACTTTCGGAAATGCAGCTGCATTACCTGATAACTGGGCCTCCATTTCGGTCAGAGCATGGGAAACCTTTCCTGTAGTGTGATGGAGGACTGAGCACATGGCTGGATGCCGCTGGCATGGGATACCGGGACATGGGGGTCAGACAGGGACAGACCATGGCAGAAAAGAGCCAAGGGTTGAGGGTGAGTCCTGCCATGTGACCAGAGGACACCACTGGGCCTGCACACCGTGCTGCGATTCTCTGTATATGTGCACAGTCATATCCCCACGTGCTGGGGCCCTCCCTCTGAGGACAACCCTGTGGAAACCAAACTCCCAAGGCACCTGCTTTCCAACAAATTGGGGATTTTTCCCCCCTCAGCCCCAACCCAGCTGCTCCACAGCAGCTGCAAGCTTCACAAGCTGCAAAGCCTTCCTACATGGGGAAAAAAGTATATAAAAATACGTACATACACTCACCTTTCCTCAGCAGGCCTCAGGCTGAGGCATGCATCTTCCTGCAGTGCCTTGCGTGTGGGCTCCTGGCCAGCTGTCCCTGAGCAGTCCCTCATTAGCCCTGATTAGGGCCAGCTGTAAAAACACTCTGAGAGGGGTAAGCAGCAAATCCTGCCCTCATTTTTAGAAGGAATGCGTGCTAGGGGTGTCCGGGTGCCCCCTCTGCTCCATAGTGCTCCTCTCAGCAGCTCCCCTCTGCAAAACTGGCTGGGAGAGCTGAAAAAAATTCTCTAGAAACCCACTGGCTCCTCCAAAACCACCTGCAATACCTTCTCATTTTCAAGTGTAATCATTTCCAAGCTTGCTCAGATCCTCCCTCCCCCCCCCTTTTTTTTTATCACAATCTTATTTTAGCTCAGCAAAACACCTGTAGAATGACAAGCTATGCAAAAGTCATTCCCTTGTAAGCCACTTCTTCAGTATTAGGTCATATTTTCACCAGCTCTTATTTTTCCCAGCTGATTTTTGTGTTTGCTGAGTCTGGCCGGCCCCAGTTCCCACCATTTTGCTGAGCCTGACCGGCCCCAGTTCCCGCCTTTTTGCTGAGCCTGACTGGCTCCAGTTCCCGCCATTTTGCTGAGCCTGGCTGGCCCCAGCTCCCACCATTTTGCAACCGGCAATGAGAAAGCAGATTTTTGGAAGATTTTTAGCACTAATGTGCCGCAACCTGCACAAAAGCCCAAGCTACTGCTGGAGAGGTCATGTTACTGTATGAACAGAAGTAATAGCAAAAGCTGCATGCATATATGCATCTGGCAAGCACCCTCTGGACTACAAAACACCCTGAATTCAGCCTGTTGTTGCAGTTTGTATTGAAGAGGGACAGAGTCTGGCCAAACCACACAGGAAAGGACCATCCCCTAGGCTGAGGCCACTCTAGCCACATAAATAAATTTGGTGGCACAACACACATGATGTTTGTTCAGTAATGCACTGCTAGAAAAACCCTGTAATACACGAGAAGTGTATGACACAGTTTACATGCAGAGGCATGAGCAATGGTCCTGTAGGAACACAGCCAAACCATCATACATCCCCTCTGGAAAGGATATAAAGGAACAGCTCTGACATGAATCAAGCCCAGGTGCAAACACTGGCTTGGTGGATTGTTGAATAAAGCATGGAGAAACCTGGGGATCAGGTCTCTAGACATGACCCTAGTTGCTTCTACCAATTTAAAGCTTGGGCTCTCCTGTGAAAAGCTTGCTGTTTCCCATTTTGCAAATGAGAAATCACTGCTCTTGTTAATATTCAGGGTTTGTGTGGAGTGAGTAAGAAATGCTATCCAGTTTGGTTTGCATGCTTCTCTTAATTACCAATCTAAATAATCGTGACAGCAGCTGAGTTGTAGAAATGATGGATCAGGCCTGAGGCATAAACTGGTTTGGTGTTCTCTGTTTGATTTCATAAGTAACCTTCACAAAAGATATTGTGTATAAAATTAGAACCAACAGACCTGAGCATGTAAACACTCTTTACTAGATTTAGTCTTGAGGAACACATCTGATGTGAATTCATTGTGACCATCAATTGCCCAAGGGCTCTGGTTAAAAAAAGAATTAAAAAAAGCCAATTGCAAGTTGGATGACTTTCACAGTGCTTCCATCACATGGTATGGCACAGCAGAGTAGACTGTAGGCACAGAATGTTGCTAAAAGCATGTGAGGACTTACTGAGAGCTAGGTTTAAAAAAACCTCCTTCAATATCCTGTGCAATAGGCAGCATCACTGATCATGTGCATGCCTCCATTTTTTTCTGTTCCCTCATGCTGGATCTGGGTGCAGTGACAACAGTGCAGTTGGATTACTTTCAAAGCTTAGGAAAAATGCACCCCAGCTCTCTAGTGCCAAGGCTACAGGCAGGAGATGTGCAGGAGGCTGTGGCTACCCTCTGGGGTCCCTCAGAAACTGGCTAGAAATTGAAGATAATCATTTAAGGATTACTGACTCAGGAAAAAATACTATGTTCCTAATTGTAATGTGCAAACGTAAGGTAACGCAACAAACAATGGGGCACCTGTTGCTTACGTGTAACTAGCTTTTACTTTGAACTTGTACCATATGTCAAAAGTGTAACTGCTTTGTCCTTACTAGGATTTTTCCTGGAGCTAGTGAAGTAAGACTGAGCACCTCACCTTGTGCTACGCATCGACTGCAGCCACCTGAACGGGCATGGGAGCTGTTGCAAGATCCTTCAGCAGCTGACAGACTTCTCTGGACACCACTGTGGAGAAGGCACTTGATCAGGTACTCTGAACTGACTTTGGGAGGAGTCTTATCCACTGTCACCACTCTCACTGGCCAGCAAACCTAGCCATAGTCACTGTCCTTGTGGAAGGGTGGGAGGTAGGGAATTCCATTACAATATCCCAAACAGATACTTCAATTATAAAAATAAGACTCATTTTCAGTAAAAGTGCCCACCTTTTGAGAACCACTGTTTGCTGCAAGATGTGTTTTGAATCATTCCTTTTCAACATGCTGTAATGTTTAGCCCTTGCTGCAACTGCAAGGGGAAATACCCCAGCTCTGAGATGCACAAGATACTGCATTTTGAGGAAGAGGTAGCAATGCAAATCATGCTCACTGTATCTAGCTGACTGGCTTACCTCACTGCAGCCACACAACTACAGGTTCAGATCCAAAAATCTCATGTAGCCAGACCTAAAATTCTGATTTCTTCCAGTAAGTTTACAAGGTCTAAACAATAGGCGTAAAATGCTGTCTGTGGTATTCCTGCCCCATGAAATCATGTCATCACTCTGGGAAATGAGTTTCCATTATACTCTAGTTATAAAAACAAAAGAGAAAAGCCATGTGGGTTAAGGAGCAATGAACAGGTTGCCCTTTTTTGCCAAAGGCACTGGAGAAATAAACCTACTGACTTGGTCCATGTTTAATTTCCTTTAAATAATGTCAAAATGTAGTTCCACCAAACTCAAGCAAACCTTGTAGTTAGGAAAGCAATTTTTGAACAAAGCTAAGTTGTCCAAAGACTGTTTCCCCAGCGATAAACTTACCAACTCTTACAACAGAAATACAGGCATTAATTAATTTATAACAGATCTAAGCTGTTATAAAAATACAAGTAACTATCACTTGCCTCATTAGCTGATGCTGGTTTGTACAATGGGAGCACATGTAGGATTTTAATCATCAACCTCTAAACTTGCTGGACCGCAGAGCCATGCCAATCATCTGAATTTCCTGTAAACCATCATGAACCCTTAATTTCAAAATTTTTAGCTGGAAAACCAATGAAAGTAACTCTTTTACACACTATTTAGTAAAGCCTTATAAACCACTACCACAAGGCTGGCCAACTGCCTGCTACTTGGAAACACTTGACTTGCAGTGTAATGCCAGCAGGCAGAGTGATCATTGCTGTCAATCATGCATCTCATGTGGGTGAAGGCAGCTACACTTTGCAGTGTGTGCAGCCTGAGGTGCTCCCCCTGAAGTCAGTGCTGGTTCCCAGAGTAAACAGGCAGACCCAGTTTGGATGAGAGACAGGCTCTTCCTGACCTGAGGGTAGACTGTAGGACCTTCTTTTTCAGGAAAGAACTTAGTAAATGGAAAATGCCAGTCTCAGGCTGTTCACAAAGGCCTGCCAGATTTGCCAAGTCTTCTTGATCTGTTTTGGTAAGCCTAGAATGGAAGGAAAGGTGGCTGCAAAAAAACAAAAACTAAAGTAAAACAGTTAAAAATAATAAACTGGAATACCGTGTTGGATTTTTTTAAGGACAAATTAAATGGTTTAATTGGCTATAAACAGCTTCCCCCATGGTTTTCCTGAAAATCCACTCAAACAAATAATTATTCTTGAGTGACTCCAAAGATACTTTCCCTCCAATTTTGTTTTTGATCCACCTATTAAAGCATAAAAATCAGTTGCTGTGCTTAGGGTTCCCATGAAATACTGTGTGAGCCTGAATAGCACTCCAGCTTAGAAGTAATGAAAAGGATGTTTGCTGTCATCACAGGTAACTGGCTTGCTGCTTCTAAAAGCATTACAAAACCAGGTAGATTTTCTTTTGGGGATTGGAGAATTGAGACTTGATATAATAGAAGGATACTAGCATTTTCTTTAGTTTGCCACACTGCCCATGGAAGAGATACAATGTGAGCTATTACAAAAATCAAGCGGCTTTAAAACCAGCACTGAAAGCAACAAATGTTATAACTTTCAGTCACATGCTAGATTGGAAACTCAAAACGAATGGACTTAAAAACTACACGACTGAAGTCTCTGCTCTGGTCCTGGTGGCAAGATAGGATGGGATGAACAATGCAACACCCTGGAGAAAGGAAGAGCTTGACTCGCTGCTGCAGCAGGAAATCTGCAAGGTTAGAAGAGATGCGACCTGAATCTCGCTCATCAGCCATGGTGGTAACCTGTTCATGCAGCTTCTAGCCATTCTGTTTAAACAGCATTAGAGAGGAAAGCAAGTTCCATACAGCAAAAGGGAGTCCGCTCCAATCTGCTTTGCTGACTGCAAACTGGCAGCAATCCTCCAGCACTTGGTAAATCGATACAGTAAAGTTCAGTCAGGTAAATTTAGTTACTCCAAGTTGCTCTGACTAGGAAATAAACCAATAGTAGTAGGCTCTTGTCTATCAAATCAGGGTGCACAACATGATCACTACAAGTGCATGGTTTCTGTAGGTAGGAAGAGAATATTGGCTTGTCCCTCTAGGGAGCTTCTAGCTTGTAAAATAACTTCTGGTGAAGTAGGTTCAGACAAATGAGGTATTGCTGTATAAAAAAAATCCTAGTGTACATCATCCTTTCACAAAAACAGGCCTGCAAATAATTTCATTAGAGATCCCTCTCACATCTCATGGCAATGCATTCAGGCTGTAACAGTGACACAGATCACAAGTTAGATTATTCAAAACACAGACTCCCCCCATGCTCCTGCAGTTGAGTCCAGACCTGAGTTCATCACTTCACGCTAACTTGGGACTCCTGAGATGCAGGTTCTCATAAAAGCGTGTTTAAACTCCAGAATCAGAGGATCACAAGATCCAGAAGAGGAAAGAGTGTATTTTTCTTGTCAAAGTCTCCTTCACAAGGCCACTTAATGGTATATTTAGCATGTGCTGAAACAGGTTGAAGCTTCTTCCGGTAGCCATTTATTATATTAAAAAACAACAACAGCAACAAAACCATGGAGAGGTGTTCCAACCTAATGCATGACTATCTTTGGGGTTCCCTCTTTTTGTTAAGGTTTTCACAAAATACAAAATTAAATGTCTTTTCTACATACAGAACAAAGAAGAATCAAGTAACTGATTAGAGTATATACAAAAACTTACACATTCTGTCTTGCTCTTTAAAAAATATAAATATCAATAATGTTCAGTAGAGTGGGTTGGTTTTATTTTTAAGGCTTCATTCTTTTAGATCCTTCATTATTTAATGACATGCCAAGCAGGCAAGAAAGAGAGGGAAGAGAGGAGGTGATGATTTTAATTAAAGGTAATGTGTTTAATTCTTATAAGAGAGACTCTTCCTCATCTCTGGCAGGAAATTTCCCTCCACACTGATTTAAGTTTCCAGGAAGCAGAGGTGGAAGGAAAGGAAAATAAAACCTTTATTATTGCTATTTTTTTCCTTCATTAAAATCTTGTTTTAAACCTGTCTCCATTCATTGTCTTTGTAGAGAACCATCTGCCAAGTACTTGGATTAAACAGACTCGAGCAGGAGAACCATATTCCAGGCCCACTTGGGAAAGGTTAGAGTGAGGAAGAGACTGCTGGAGGTGTTTTACCACTGACCCTGGCAGAGGTAGCAAGTGCTGCAGCTAGGGCAGCTGCTGCTGTTGCATCCCTGGGTGTGAAGTCTGTGGGGAGGCTTTCCATTAGGCACTTGAGCTGTTCCTGACCCAGTTTGATTTTATCGTCTAGCTCTCGCTGTTCTATGAGGAGTGCAGACTTCATCTTTACAAAGTGCTGGTAATCCTGGAGCTGTTCCTCAGAGAGGTAGTTGCCCAGGATCTCTAAGACCACCCGTTCTCGACGGTCAAGGTTTTCCTTCAGTTCCCGAGCATCTTCATGCTGGCCTGCCAGCAATTTCCTCTTCTCATTCAGTGAACTCTGCACACACCAGAGAGAGCACTTCAGTATCAGCAGCACCAAACTCACTGATCCCCCCTCTCCTTCCTCCCAACACCATGTTTGCCACCTCTGGGAGAGCTGGGATGGCTGCTAAGCTTCTAGATACACATTCAAAAGCCTGAAGGAAGAGGATGAATTCCTCAATACAGGTGGAACGTGAATCCCGCTGAATCAGACTCTGAATGTTCTAGTCAATGAGGGGCAGAAAGTGCTCCAAGAAAGTCAGTAAAACTTCCTCAAAAGCAACAACTACCAGGAAAATCTGGCTTTGTCTCTCATAACCACCCAAAGAATGTTAAAAGGCAGCTTCAGCTGAGGCAAAAGGCAGTGGGTTGTTCTATGACACACCGCCATACATCCTTTCCACCAGCTGTGGGTCATAGATATGCTGTCCTGAGCATGGCTATTCTGTTTCAACACAAAAGCTACAGGACCTGAGACATTCATACAAATGAGGACCAAGACTCCCACAAACAGAACTGCATTTGCTACTGCTTATACATAAGCACTAAGACACCTGTCTTCCTGTGAGCCTTTGGAGGTGCCAGCTTATAAAAGGATGTTCTTGTGACTCTTGCTGCCCTGCACCCTGAAAAGGGCTGTGCAGATACGTACCCTCTCTTCATTGTTGGCGTTTTCTCCCAGACTGCTCAGAACGTTCTCTACACGAGCCAGGCGTCCCGAGAGGGAGAGCAAGAGGTTCACCACCTTATCCAAATCACCAATGAACATCTTGTACTTGTCAAACTCGTTAGGTTTGCATAGCTTGCTGATTAACAGCTCCACCTCCTCTCCAAGAGCATTGTTCATCTTAATGTCTGCAAGCAGGCTCTCCTTGGCTTCCTTCAGGATTTCCAGTTTGTTGGTCAAGCTGCCGATGAGCTCAGCCTGTCAGAAAGGAAACACATTGCCACACTGGTCATGACCGTGATCACCCTGGTTGACAACAGGATATGGCTACAGTTTCCGAGGAGCAGAGTCAAGTCAGCAACATCTAACAAAGTAGACACTAAGGAGGAAATAGAGAAAACTCTGAAATTCCACGTATAGGTGATAATCTGAATACCCAATCAGATTGCATGGAGATATATTTGTTCTACCATCAAGAAGCACTCTGTACAAAACAACTGGCAGGAAATGTCATGTTAGCTGTATTAACAGCATGACAGGAGGCTGAGCTGACACTAGTTCCCTATGGCTTAGAAAGAAACAAGGCATTGCTACGTATTTCCCCCTATATCCTACAGTACTCTATACCACCACTACTGACTGCTCCTTACTTGGCCACATCAGTCTTGAGGTGCAAGCCTCAGATTCAGCCATGACCAAAACTCCCAGGCTGTACAGGCACTGCCTTACACAGAGAGGCATCAAGAAAGTATTTACACCAAAGATGCTCTAAATTTACTCAGCGACTGAGCAAAGACATGAAGAGCATACACCCATTTTGTGAAAATGCTGGCAACTGTTTCACTGCCAAAGAAAAGGAGGCCCCCAGGGTTTGGTTACTCCAGAAACAGCAGTACTGCACATGTGCTGGTGATCCTAATTTCTGTTAGGACTTAGGGGAAAGACATATGCAAAAGAAGTCTATGGCCTAGGGCTTGCAATTCTTGCTTCCATTTACTCAGAACTGAGAGCACAGAGAGCAGGAAAAGCTCTTCATACAAGAGCTGGGTATTTTCAGTCTCTTCAGTTTATGCACTGCTGAGGCACCATTACATATATCAATCTGTGTAGAAATGCTGCATGATGAAATAGCAGTAAATCACAAGGCTGTCTGAAAATACTATCTCCAGGTCTTCCTTCCATCAATACTGACAGTAATTTCAAGAAGGCAGTCAGTCTGCTTCAAAGGAGAAATGGTCTTCAAACCCAGGCCAGGCTGAGGGTTGCTCTGTATCGGCCCTTACTAGTGTTGCAGCCAGGAAGTTAACAGCACTGCTAACTCAGACACCACTAGATGGTACACTGTGCATACATCCTCTAGAGTTCATGCTTTGGTGGCTGCACTACAGTCTACTGTCAGCCTCCACATATATGCAAAGGCTGAATGAAATGCAAGTAATACTGTCTTAAAACAGCATTTTCAATGATTATGATGCCAGGAGGGAATACTCTGTAGCAGGACTCTATGGGCTGGACACAAAGTCCAGCATTAACCTCAACAGGTTTTCAGGAGGACCAAGCTGCTCAGAACTGCCAGTTGCTCCTTCCTGCTCTGGGAGCTGTGTTCAAGGTGCAGACCTGCCCTCCAACTACAGCAGGAGGCTACCTTTGTTCTGAAGGGATGGCAGCTGGATAGGGACTGAGAAATACTTGCTGTGCGCTCATTAATCAGTAACTCTCCTGCAATCCCAAATGCCAACCAATATAGCTTCTTTGCATACACACAATGAAAATAAACTTGGTTTATCCAAAGGACCTCTCAGAGTAGTTGCCTTCTTAGATAATGCTTCTGCAAATTTTCATCCACACAGATCATGAACAAACATGCTAGGCTGATCTTGCTGGATGGGCCTAATCACTCCCATCCATTTCTATTTTTCCACGCAAATGTAATTTTTGAGGCCTGGGATTTGTCCTCCATGGCAGGCTCACATCTACCCACAAGCCTCTCAAATGTTGCAGCATGTCCACCTCATTTTTTACTCCCTACCTTTCATGTTAGTGTAAGCAAGCAGCTGTGAACAGCACCCCAAAAATTGATCAAATGCTACAGACATGGCAGGGGCTACCATTAACTTTGAAGCTGAGTGCTCTACAGCCAGTGTTCAGGCCAGATAATTAAAGCAACAGACAAAGGCCTTAGGCAAATGCTTTTGATTAGCAACACATGTATGATGTATCTGTGTAGACTAGCTACCCAGAAGCTATGTGGGATCACAGAAAGAAGAGATGGCAGGCACAGCTAGTGTCTCCAACCTATTCCAGTGGCATGGTATGACAGCTCTTGAAAACTTTGGAGGGTCCTACCTGCACCTCAAATGCTCTACCCTTCAGTACGTTTAAACTCTGCTGTTGTACAAACAGTATGAAATATGGTTTAGTGGTGGAGTTAGCAGTCATGGCTTAATGATCTTGAAGATCATGACTTGATGATCTTAAAGATCTTTTCCTTTTCCTGAATGATTCTCTGGTTCTATGATTCTATAGGCTGTGCTGCTCTTTCCAGTGCAATGTATGCACTGGATGTTTTAAACCTACAGGTAGGCAGGCACAGCTGCTTTTGACATGAAGGCAGTAAGTGTGTGGAGGGAGGCATAGACAGGCAAGTATCTGCCTGTGGCTCTTTAGTATTTGTGAGCTTCACAACATGTAATTACCAGATAACCAATGTGAGACAACCACAGGGGCAAATTAGAAGGCCCTGCAAAAGCCCTGGAAGACAGAGCACCCAAGCCTACAGCAATAACTGCAGGGGCCATTCCTCAGTGAAAGGCAGCTGCAATAAAGAGAGGAAAACATTTCCTCCTTTCCTGCCCTGCTCTTCTCCCACCCAAGTCATCACATTGAAGTTGTGCTGACTGAGCTGCTGAGGTGCACATGGCTTTCAGCATGTAACCTACAAATAGTGGCATGTGCTGAATTTACCTTCTTCTCATTGATGTCCAGTAGCTCCTCTTCCTCACCTACTTCTTCTGGCAAGTCCTTGATTTTATTCAGCAGCTCTGCTTTGGGTGCTGAAACGTTGTAATAAGCAGGACAGGTGACCAGGGTTACAGGAGCTTCCTTTTCCTCTCTCCTGCACCACAGTGAAGAAAAAGGAGGGGAATTAAGTCTGAGCCTGACATTTTCCCCTTCCCTAGATCCATGTTTTTCCAACATTCCATCTCTGCTATCTTCCCAGTGTTATTAACCACAAGGGATATGGCCAATTCCTGCCATCAGAGGGTGCATGTCAGCTGTTATCCTACCTTTTCCCTGCACAGAACAGCACAGCTTCTCTGTTTAAACGTTGACTGGTTAACAACTCTGTACAGAATCAGATCCTTGCTAAAGGTACATCAGCACAGCTCAGCTGGTGATGGCTAGACTTACCATCTGATCTGGCATAATGTCTTACAACTTATTTCTATATGGCTCTTCACCAGTCCAAAGCACAGTAACAGAGATATGAGAGTAAAATCAGGACCAAAACAGTGGCAGGCAGAAAGATAACAAGATACCACATTGTGGAAGGAGGGCTGGGGGCATCTATCTAATACAGGGGGATCCAAAGATCAGCCCAAGTCCTCCGGTGTGTGTTTTTAAGATGGTTCATTTCCTGCCCTGTTACCAAGCTCAGCATTGTTTTCTACACAGCCCAGAGAAGTGAGCTCAAAGGCTGCACATACAGACAAACTTATCAGAAAGGGCATTCAGAAATGTCCTTGCCAGGCCTCAAACCTGCAAACTGAGAAACTCACTGGCTGCCAGTTTCTACCTATACAGTGCAGGTTTGTCCTTAAAAGCAAACAAGCAAGCAGTGAGTTCTGCTGTGACATTAGCCCCCAACTGAAATATACAGTGCTTACGTGTCATCTTCAGCTGCTGCCCTGCTAACTTTCTTCTGTGACATCTTCCTTTTCATGGTCTCCTTCAGCAAGCTGGTTCCACTGGGGAAAATCCCTTCCATTAAGTCCATGGTTGTCTTCATTTTGGAATCTGGATCCAGGATATCAGCCAGAGACTTGTCTTTATGGATAATTTCTTTTGCTAGAGCCTCTGACTTAATATCCTCTGGGGTTTTTTTGTTTGTCTTTACAGGAGGTGCTGTGCTGAGTGTCCCGGAGTCTAGGCTGATGTTTTCCGATTCTCCAGTGATGTTTGCTGACTCTCTGTTGTTGCCTTCAGGTTGAATTATGGGCTGTCTATCAGCACTTTGAGGTCTTTCAGAAGAAGCAGGTAACTGGTGCTGCTTATCCACAGCAGATGGAGAGCTAGTTCTCTTGGATACAGGTGGTGAGAAGGGCCAATTATTTTCACTGGTACTGGTGCCCAACCCTGTTATCTCCCTCTCATCCAGGGCTTTGAGAAAGCTTTTGGAGCTGCTATGGACAGAAAAATTCCGTGAGATGAAGATAAACTTACCACACAGGACCATTGTGAACACTTGGTGAAGATATAAGACAGGTAAGTTTTCCTTCTCTTTCACTTACTTATTATTCTTACTCCTCATTTCTACATGGGAAGGGCCACAGTAGAAAGCTACTGGCACCAGAAGCATATTGTACCCTGGGACACTGCTGTTTTGTCACTCCAACATAGAAAGAACTAGTGAGTGACAGATCACTTTGTTTTCTGCTCACAGGCTGGGGACACTGCATCTCATCACCTGGAGGTACCACCCTGAGCAGTCTATAATCATTTGTCCTGTTCATGGTGGAAAAGCCAATCAGTACCACAGCTCTGGCCAGATTCTTCCTGGATGGAAATCAGAGCAGTTCCTTGGGAGCAGGAAGCTGTGCCAAGTTAAACCAGCTGGGCACATAGCCCAAAGTCCTATCCTTCAGGAAAAATTCACTATACAGTGTGACTGAGACATATTTGTGTTGTCACTTTTCAGCAGATGGTCACTGTTTCATAACAGCATTATTTTGTGCCAGGTCTAAAATATATTCTGAGGAACTCTAACTATTTGGAAAAATGATTATGGATTGTCACAGTTCTCGCTCAAAAACCAAGGAGTCAGCAGCCATTTTAACTCTTCATGCTGGAGTGAGTAAGAAGCAACCCAACAGAAATCAATACAGCAACTGCAGGGAGAACATGACCAGGATAGTTTCCTCACCCATAACCCCCCTTTGCCTGGCCAGCTGAGCACCTGTGAGTGCATCTGCTGATGGGTGGTAAAGCTTTTTGCCTTCTTTGCACCCTGCCCTGGCCACATCATTTGACAATGCTCCTGGCAGCCAGCAAAGCCCAGTGGCAGTAAGCCTGTCTGTCTGTCTGTCCCTCTCCCCTTAGAACTCGCGTACTCCTCTGCAAGCTTCCTGTTTAGCTAGCAGCTGTGGGTGGGTCGTTGCAGCATGTGGAGCTGTCACATTTGTCTGGAGCCCTGCATACCTTACTGTATATGCCCCTATACAACGTTCCAGCCTTCTCTTACCTCACTTTGGTCTCCTCTGTGAGCCTCGGGGATTTGTCTCCAGCTGCCCCACTTCCCTCAAGCGCCAGCAGTGGGGGAGGAGGTGGGAATTCCTCTGTGCCATTTGCAGAAGTGCAAGAGCTCAGCTCAGGAAGAGGACAGGATGGCAGTGGGGGTGAGAAGGTTGGAGCAATGACACTGCGCTGGGAAGGGGTGACAAACACCTCGTCATCTTCATCGTCCTGCAGCAATGGTGGTGGCGTGAGCTGCAGCACCGACTCTGAGATCCGGAGATGGGTTGTCTCCTGGGGAGAGGGAGTCTCTGGGTCAGAAGAAGTGCTGCTCTGTGTTGGCAAGGACTGCCACCTCTGGGAGAACTTTGGCCCAGCTGCTGGAGGAGACATCACAGCCCTTGGGTAGCTGTTGTCTTTGACTGAATGAGCCCATACCACTTTGGGTGGGAGTGATCTGTGAAGCAGCCCCGCTTTCCTTCTCCACATCATTTCTTCCATGGGAGTCTCGGGGGATCTGTCCTGGACAGCATCCAAAGACTGTGCCTGACTATTACCATTGGCATCTGGGGGAACAGCATCTTGTTTGGCATGGTCCTGTCTCAGAGCCTGGCCATCACCGGCACTCTGGAAGTCTGAAGGAGCCTGGGTGGGCATATTAGGAGAGGACTGGGCAGATCCAGGAGTAAGGTTAAGGAACAAGGGTTTAAAGCCTTGCTTTTGCTCAGGATAGTGACTCCTTGCCTCTGCTGGGGATGGGACAAATGCAGAAGTCCTGCTATCTGGCCTAGAAAGTTCTGAGAGCTTGTTCTCAGTGGTAGACCCGGTGACAAGCTCACTGCTGTGGTGAGGATGGGGATAATAACTTGTGAACGCCATTTTTTCTGAGTGGCTTCTTTCTTTCTTGCTGAAAGACCTAAATACCAAGAGACAGACCATGATAAGATTAATAATTAATCAATGAGCAAGAAAAGCTATTGTGCACCTCCATAATGAGCAAATTATGCAATTGTATCAGAGGCCTGGGTCAGTGTCTGCTGATCTAGGTTAGGTGCAGTTGTGCTTTGAGAGTGGTAGTAAAAGCCAGTCTACTAATTCTAGGACACAAAGCCAGGTCCATTCCCACTTGCCACCTCCCATCGTTTTCAGTGTGTGCTGGACCACACACGTGCACACATGTAGCAAGCATCACAGCAATAACTTCATAGAAAAAAGTAAGGAAAACATGTCTGGCTTCCTTTCCAGCCTTGCTTTGGCTTTTGTTTGTTACAGCAATTGCTGTAAAATAGACTACTTGACATTATCTACTACCAAACTCTATACCCAACTGCTGATAATTTTTAAGAATTTCAGGGCCAAAAATTCCCATAGCATTATCTGCTCTTTTTGGAAAGGTGCCACTAAAATGATTCAACTGTCTCCAAGAACAAGGTGAGGGCAAAATATGCACTATTTTGACTGTGTAGAAAAATACAACTCTTACAGCCTTGGAATCCTGCTAGAAAAAAAGAGCTCCACTCAGATAGGCAGGTGCTACAAAAACCCAAAGCCAAGTGAGGATCCTGCTTAGAAGACATAGCCAAACCTACTTGCCTGTATGGCTACTTAGCTGGAAAACCAGAATGAACAGTAATACTGGCACTAGCAGATGCAAGAGAAGATGGCCTGACAATATGAGGCCATACCATAAAAAAATAAAATGCAATAAAGCTCTACTGCCAATCTATTTTTTGAGATGGATTGTTCAAATAATCCAACACTGTCAATCTGTGATGTTTGAGACTTGGGCCCCAAATTTGCTCTCAGATGTACTGGTCCAAATTAAGAATAACTCTGTCAAGGACATGGGTCGTTCCAGCTTTATTCTGGTGTAACTGAGAATAGAATTTGGCAGCCCTTGCCTGGGGGTGGGGAAACTTCCCAGACAGACTGCTCTTGGTATTGTCTGTGGTTCCTGGACAGTAGCAATGTGTATTCTTTTCAGATGCTCCATGTTTGTCAGAAATGCCAGATGGCAATTCTCTAATTGAATCATCTCTCCTACTGTGGAAGCAATTGTGGAGTCTAAAACTGGTGAAGCAACAACCATTCCCAACAGTGCTTATGAGACAGCTATTGTATGACATCTGGGGAGCTGTGTAAGTGTGGAGCATAGGTTGTGGAGCCCATGTGACCAGACCAAGAGATTGCTGACCAGGGTTTTCACAACTTCACCATTTGACAGTTTTCCTCCTTGAGCAAGAGAGGTGGTAGGGATGGTCCCACCTCTTCTCCAGCACATTAAGCAGCTGTGTCCCAAGGATACCTAGAAGCGTAATACTTACTGCCTGCTGTTGCCTTCCCTGAAGGGCCCATTCATGGAATAGGCTGCAGACAGCGACAGGATGGTGATATGAGAGGACCCGCTAGAAAATCAGCTCTTTTGGGCTGAACAATCACAGAATAGACAAAGATTGCATCTCTTAAGGAATGGATTAAAGATGCTACAATAATCCTGTATGAACCAGTCTGTAAAATACTCACACTGGGGCAAGAGAACATTCACCAGTATCCTAATGGTGGAACTCCTTCTGTGAGTCATTTACACATTGGTCAAGTCCTGGTCTACCTGTCCCTTTCAGTCTGTAGACGACTCAGATCTTGTCCTCACCAAGAGTCAAATGTAAAACATCTGCCAGCTTCAGCAGTGGATGATCAGAGCCCTTTGGCTATCAAAATCCATGTCCATTCTCTTTCAAGTTATTGCAGAAGCAGTAACACAAGAAAAACCACTCAGCAACTGAGGCTCGTAGGGAGACATTTGCAGCCCGTGTATTGGGAACTTTTATCCTCAGAGCCAAGGGCTTTCTCCTGTCTTCTCCCATTCCTTCATCCTATCTTTTGGGAAATCCAATTCTGATCAAGAAGGGAAACCGACCACACATCTCCCAGAAGCAATGTGCTTGCAGAGCATGCAGGAAGCTTAGGCAGCAGAGACATAAAACTGTTAATAGCAATAATCTTTTTGCAGTCAAGCATGAAAATGAGAAACCTACATTTCGTGCCCCAATAAACTTGTTTTCAGTCTGAATGTTAAATCCTGTTACTTGGAAAATAGGTTGAGGAGTAAAAAAAAAAGAAAATAGAAGCTGGAAGTAGTTATTGAGAAGAATGATGAAATACCATCTCTAGAAGGAATGAGGAGGCAGGATGAACTAAACCAGCTGTATTGTTCTCTCAGGAAAGAAAACATGGAAAAAGCTATTCCAAATCAAAGTAAATGGATGTGTCTTAAATAATCATGAAAGGATATGCTAGAAGGCAGACTGAGTCCCTCTAAACAAAAATTTAGGTCTTCTTAGGGGCAAAAATGGCCAACCAGTTAGAAGTAGGATCCAGCTAGACTAGGAGCCTTCCTCTAACCCTAGCTGTTGTTCCCTGACCCAGAGCTGCATGGTGAAACCTTTGGAGACAGCAGTGTTAACTCCCACTGTGACAACAAAGCGGGTTGACATTTACTGCAAGTTTGTGAGACACAGAGCTCCTTTGTGAGTAATTCTTTTAGTCCCTCTTGATGGTTTTTACTGTAATATGAGTTAGCTGTTTGGGCACCCAGAGCTTAGGGCAAACATCTATTTATTATTTAAATGTAAATACAGCAAGATCAACTTCAGTTCCAGTTAACTTCAAAAAAACTATCCACTGCTAAGTGGATAGTTACATAAATCCAAATATTAGGAGTTTTATGATTACACTTCCCTATTTTTAAAAACATTTCTCTCTCCCCTGTTGCTGAGCAAAATATCCTGCCCACACAAAGGAAAGCAGCCTAAATGCAAGCTCCCAGTTCAGCAAGACAAATGAAATCTCCCAGTTTTAGTCCAGGCAGATGTTCATTTGCTTGTGGGAAGGCAGCATCCTGGACTGGAAAAAACCATACAGAGTGGGACATCAAGGTATTTTCTCTTTCTATGATTCTATCTTTCAGAATCCTTCAGCTAAGAAAGCATCTGGATGTGAGTTCTAACAACACAAAAAACACATTTTAGAAGTAACTGGAAATTTGCTGCAGAAACATGTTCCAAGACAACATGAGGAGGACCTGATAGTGAATTAATGTCTATAGTGGAAAAAAAAAAAGCTCGCAGCAACTTCTCCTAACTCTGCTGGGCGTAGCACACCAAGAACTGTGTCCATGCAGATGTTTTCTCTAGTTTGTCATGACCCATCAGTTCACACAGATAACACACAACTGCTGCTGGCAGCAGGATGGCAAGGTCCTGCAGTGACAAAGGGGCCATTAACATATACCTACCTGGTTCCTGTGCTGACAATGTACAAAGAATCTCTCACCATGGGGCCAAATTCACTGCTTTCTCTTCTCAGCAGGTCCTGGAGGGCAAAGACAGTATTAGCAGCAAGCAAAAAGCAACCAAAATAACAAAACAGTGATGCATCCTAGTAAGAGAGCACAGCATGTGACACATACAGAGGGGAGGAAAACTCTAGCATGGCATACTGCCCTGCAGCACCCTACTCCTGGTTAGAGGACCCATCTTCCTTTTTCTGGATGGACTGTGGACCAGCAGGCAGACTTACTCAGAAAAATGGTTTTTAAAACCTCCCAGCAATTCCCTGCATTTTCTAAAAACATGCTTAACAGGATCAGTGGGACCTGGGTGTTCACCTCTGTTTTACATACAAGCAAGAAGCTGAGACATCACTGAAGCAGTCTGGAAACCAAACAGTGAACAACCTGTGCCCAAACCTAGTGCCAAAACAGGGCTGATGCACTGCAGAGATGCTGAATGCCACAAAAGAAATTCCAGCCACAGGCAGAGGTGATGAAAAACATCCCAAGGTCTTGCACTTGGCCCTTTTGAAAACCAAAGTGCAGGAACTACCTCCTCTTTAGGCATTAATGTCATCTAAAACAAGATATATTTTGCAGCTGGAATACCGTTGTGAATCTGACTCTCTGTGCCCTAGAGCTTCCACCACATGACACCAGGCTATTATGAGACACAAAAGCAAATACTGAGCTTGCTTTTGAAGATGTTGGTATTTTCTCCCATATGATCTTTCCAGCAGAGAACATTTCAGTGTCCCCTTCCTCATACTCTTAGTAATTTGGGTTTTTTTGGTCAGTGTTGCTGCTGAGGGAGGGTAAGTCCAGAACTTGATTTAGGAGTCCAGGAGCTGGGAGATATGGAGGCTGAGACAGACTAAAAAAGCAGAGAGGAAGGAAGGCTGAGAATGTGTTCTGGAGACTGAGAGCTAATAATTCCACATAGCTATCAACTTCTTTATATCTTTAAACAAATTCCTGCAGTGACATTACAATGTGATTTATATGTGGCCTGAAAGGAACATTAGACACTGTACACAAGGCCCTGAAAAAACACACAGTGAGGCAAAGAGGTCTGATGCTAAACTGGAAATAAACATTTCCCACAGAAAATCTGAAAAGGCTAACAAAATTTATTTTAAAAATCACCCTGTTGCTTTGGCTTTGTCCCCTAGTTTTTTAGCTGTGGTTTTATATTGAAGACAGATCAGAAAAAAAACTAATTAAGAGGGCACTTTAACATATACACCTCTTTCAGACAGACATTTATGGATTGGTGTGTATGTTGGAAGTTAAACATGCTTTCTTGAATTATGATTTAAAAACAGGATTTTCACAAGTGCCTTGCTGCCTGTGGGACTCAATCCTCATTCCAGAAGTGGGATACAACTAAATCACTCTGGGTAACAGCAGTAAGGGCTCTACCCTCATCAACACTTGAACTAAGACCCTGTAAGCAGGTCTGCAGTGCTGTTCATCTTCCTCAAGTAATCTTCCAACAGGCAGGAACTGGTTCGGCTGCTGAAAGTATGCAAGATTAAAAATGAGCCAACAAGGGGGAAATAAAGACCTCAAGAACTACCCTGTGTGTCCCCTGCCTGACAGAGGGGTCTGAGCAAAAATGAACTAAGGCCGCTCATTGTCCAACCTGTCATTGAAAAGTACAGTTTAGTGATTTTTATCTTTCTGGATGCCTGATTTTGTTGCTGCTCTGACTGTTCTGGGAGGCAGAGAAAGAGCTGCAGCTTAGCCCTTACCCTAACTCTCTCTTAAGGACTGTCCTCTTACTGAACGCAAGCCTACATGATCAGCAAGTGTGACAAAATTGCACAATGTCTGGTCTGGAAAAATAGTGATGGTGGGAGGAGACAGCAATGGTTAGGGAAGTGCACTCCAGTCACTTGACATTCACAAGCTGGTTTTTAAATTCTCCCTATTTAAAAATGTAGTGTGGGATCTGAGGTCTGTTGATAGAGGACATTTAGAATGAAGCACATGATGAGTTTGGGAGGACAGCTCCTTCCTCCACACCCTGCTTTGGCTTGTTTCTGAGATGCTGCCCAGAGCCTCCTTTAAGTTACCTAACTCAGTACCACTTTGCTGCATCTAGATAATCTGTTCTGGAAAAGTAGCAAGTGCAAGAGTGGATGTCCTGGATCTCAGCTGCCCTCTGAATATATGAGACTGCCCAAACACTCAGACCCACTTGGAGTGAGGAGCCTGTTCACACATTTTGTTTTTTTATTCCCTGTCCCTGTGGCAAATGTAGCTTGGTCTAGAGACAGGGATGGGGCAGCAGACCCACCACTGTTCCAAATTTGTACTGCTCAACCAGTTGCAGTTACCTGAATTGGTCTGAACTGATTTCAGCCAGCTCAAGAGCTTGCCTGGGTAGTTGTTCTTTAAGAAGTTAGCCTCTTTCTGCTATTTACCATCATCAGAGTCAGTCAAATTCCCCATACGTGACATCAGTGCAATGTTCCCAACCACCAAGCAGGGGACATGGAAAGAACTGCCAGGGTCTCCACTAAGTTCTCTCTGCAACGTTTCCTCCAGAGCTGAATGCAAAACATAATGGTTACTTGGCAATGCCTCTGCCGAGCATTTCCCAGCACTGTCAGGCACAGTGGGACCCAGAGCAACATCAAGCAGCATTTAATCTTCTCTACTTTGCACCAGGGAAGTGTTAAGGCAGAACAGCAGCACCACTGTATCACCACCCTAATGGTACACCCCACCATAAAGGTGCTCCATGCTTCTCTGGTGATGCTGACAGGTAAGAACAGGACACTTCAGATGGGATGTCCAGAGCTGCAAGAACACGTGCACACTACCAGCATATGCACTGAAATCCAGCATCTCTGAACTCCCTGAGATAGCCCCAGCAGTAAGAAAGCTGCACAGAAGCAGTACCCCACCAGCAAGCATTTAAACCAGCATCATGGTAATTTAAATGCAATAAACTGTTTCCATCTCAACACACTTTTAATCTCTCAGTAGCCAGTGGAGTAATTGCCATGACTGAATATCAGCCTGTCCTCTGATATCCCCCCTCATTCCCTACTTGCCTGCACACATGATCTGGTTTCCACATACCTGGTGTTTCTTATCTGCTGTGGGAGACGATCTGGAGCGTGTATGCACAGGGACTGTCTGATTGTCGTACCTATCGAGCAAATCTTCCACAGACACTGACTTCCCAGATTTCCTGGTGGTGGAGGGTATTTCAAAGACCTGCTCCTTCTTCCTGTAGTGAGGCTGGCCCTGCATGCCTACAGGGTCCGTCTGCGTGCCTTTGGTGAGCTCTGTTTTGGCTCTGTAATCCCAGCACCTTTCTGTTTTTGGTCGGCTTGTGACCGAGCTGTCATGGCGCCCTGTCTTCTTCTCATCTCCAATCATATCGAAGTAGCCCATCAGCTCGGGAGGAAGGGTAGAAGATACCCTTCCTGTCCTGGATATCCGCTCTAAGGACTCTCTCCGGCGGTAAAGGTTCTGGTCCTGGAGGGAATTCATGCTGGAGGCAGAGGAAAGGCTCTGGCTGTCTGGGCCACCTACCTGTAAGTAGGAGCTGTGGGAGCGCTCCCTCAGCAGTCCGACATCTTGTGAGGATGGACGTCTCCCTGTTTTGCGCTCGATGTAGTCAGCAAGGGCATTCTGCTGGAGTTGCTTGAGCTCTGGCTTGGAGAGGCAGGCTGTGGAAGAAGCTTTCCCATCCCTTTCAAAGATCTTACGCCGGTCAGCCACTGTATTCTCTGGGAAGCCAAAATGGATACTTTTCTTTTGGAAGGAGAAAGGAGATGGCTCTCCATCAGAGATGCCCACCTCATTCATCTTCTCCGGCTCTGAGTAAGACCGCTTCTTCTGCTCTGCTGTCAGCCGCTTTCGGCCCCCGATGCGCAAGACATGCTGTGTCTTGGCATAGTCAAGGGCAGAGAGGCTGCCTTCTGTTGGTGTGATACTGTGCCTCTCCTTCGGGGTGTGGGGAGACACTGAAGTGCTCCTCATGCCCATGTGGGCTGAGGCAGGCCTCTGGGTTGTCTTCTTGGACACATTGCCAAATGGGGGACTGATGCGACGGAAGGAAGTGGCCCTTAGCACCCTGGACTGAGCATCTTTGATGCTGTTCCTGTAGGCCCTGTTGAAAGGTGTGTCCAGCTGTGACCCATGAGCATCCTGGATGGTATCCTTCCAGAGGATCTCCTTCTCAGGCTCACCTCCCAGCTGAAATGTGCTTTTACTCCTTGGTAGTTGAGCTGCCCTTATTTGCACCTCATTCTCAGGACACAAGCTGTAGTATTCACTGGGTCTTACCTGCTTCGCCAAAGCTGCCATCTGCAGCTCTATGGGGTGCCAGTCAGCCTCCTCCAGCTTCCCGTTCCTGACAGAGGGGCTGGTGACCCTGCCTGACTCACTGGACAGCTGGTTGGGCTCATGGAGCTTGCTCCGCATGCTCTCCAGGCTGTGCAGAGAGCACCTTGTGCTGGAGGGCTGGCTCATCCTGCTCGGCCCGTAGTGCTGGCCAAAGCTTGGAATGCTGGCACTCTGGGGACGGTGAGTGCTTTGCTCTCGCTGCTCAAACTTGTTGACCTTCTCCAGCACCGAGCAGTGAGGCTTGCTAGCATCTGGCTTGCCATAAGGAAAGCTTTGGGTGCTGCTAGAGCTGAGTCTCCTCCCAAAATCAGAGGTCTTTGGGTGCTGTGGTGAAGGGGGCGCTTCACACTTTGGCTCAGCAGCATGGAATGGAGTCACGCTCATGCCCTCCTCCTCCTCCTGCCTTGCAAAGGCCTGTGAGTCTACATCACTCCACTGTTTGTGCCCCTGTCCCCTGTGATCCTTCTCCTCTTTACTGCTGTTGTTCAAGAAGGACAGTTTGATGTTAGAACAACACTCGCCTGGTTGCATCTCTTTTAGCTCAGAGTCACTTTGCCTCCTGGAGCTCTCTGGGATGTTCTGCAAGGAGAAGCCATACTGCTTGGCCTTGCTCTGACCCCACTGGTGGGGAGCAGCAGTATCTCTCTCGTTTATCTGTGCATTGCCGTTTTTGTCTTCCTGGGACTCAGCTGTCCAGTCCTCTTTGGGCTGATAATTTTTCCTCTCACTAGCATCCCTCAGCTGGGGCTGGGGAACTTGAAAACTGTGCTTGGTGACCTGTGCAGTACCTGTGGTCTCTCCTCTGCTGTGTGCTACCTTGTAAGGCGGTAACACCTCCTCCTTTCTTGACACGGTTAGACAGACCTCTGGGCCTGCTGCACTAGGAAGCTTTTGCTGGAGAAGTTTTGCTGTGGCATCTTGCTTTCTCTCAGCTGCTGTTGGCTGGTAGAAGATGGTTGATCTGTTTGTAGTGCTTTGGTTTCCATTCCCGTCAAAGCCTAAGGTGCTGCTGGCTATGGCCTTGTCATAGGAGACAGGAAGAGGTGGAGAGTACCCACTTTCTTTGGCCAGAGCTGGATAAAGCATCCCATTATTGCTTGCAGAAGGCTGGGGCACCTGGGCATAGTGTGGCTCTGGGGAAGGTACTGGGTAGACACCAGTAGGCAGCAGGGGCTGGCCTGGCTGGGCTGGCTGGGAATAGCTCTGCTTGGGCTTCACAGTGGGGCTGCTCTCTGGGCTCTTCTCCACCACGGTGTGCAGATGCCCTTCTCCAAAGGTGGTTTTCAGCAGTGGCCCCTGGGATAGGGTGCTGACAAGCGGAGACCAGGCAGCTTTCGGTGGAGTTCGACCAGGCTTGTTCAGATCTAGGCCACTGCATGAACTGGGCCTCTCATGCTGCCTGATGGCTGCGTAACTGTCGCTGCGAGTGGGAGGTAAGGGAGGTCCCTTGAGAGGCTGGCTCTTGCTGTCCAAGGAGCCCTGTCCTGGCTGTGCCCAGGAGGCATTGTGCCGGCTGAAACTGTGGAGCCTTCCATGACTGCGACCATCCAGCGAGGCTCGGGCCTCACAGCTTGGAAGCAAGGCAGAGGACTTCACCTCATACTCCTCAGAGATCCCTCGCTCTGCGTCATAGACTGTCTTGACATACCTGATGTCAGCTTGCCTCATCCCCTCCTGCAGGCCTCCTCGAGACTGCATACTGTCCATGGAGCAGGAGTGCTCCTTGCTGAATGGAGGAGCGGGATACTCAGGAATGCTAGAGTTGGTGGAGAAGGAGCTGTAGGCAGAGTCTCTCTTGCTGTGCAAGTGGGAGAGCTGGTCGATGCTGTTGGTGGATTTGGCTGGGGACAGGTGACAAGGGTAGTAGCCAGAGGAGGAGTGGTCCAAGCTCTCCATGCTGCCCCGGGAGCTGTACTGATCAGGACTTCTCCTTAGATAGCCATGATCATAGCCAGAAAGATCGCTGGTTGAGGAGCTGGGGAAGAGCAAGAGAACAGTAAAAACCTACTGTCAGCAGAGGAGAGGCACAACAACTTATAAGTGAGCTCAGAAGCAAGATGTTTAGTTTTGAGAATCACAGACAAAACCCCATATTTGGGCCTTGCTCCATCCCCTGCTTGCAGTCATCCCAGTTCACAAAGAGGAACTGCCTGACATTGCAACACTCTTACTTACCACAGAAGGGTGGGAGGGAAATATAGGCAGAAAGACAGTGCATCTCTGGAGCCAGGAAGGATCAACCGCACCCATGAAACCTATCCAAAGCACTTGGAAAGCTGAATGAGCGCGGACGCTACCGAGGAGGAGGAAAGGAGCATGAGAGGTGTTCTGGGGGGAATCTAATCTCTTTCTTTTTTTCCCATTTCATTTCTTTTTATGGAGATGAAGGCTATGCCCTGGCAGACTTCCCGGAAATTCAGCTGTCCCTAGGATAATTTGTTTGCTACAAGAAAACTAAACTGACAAGACAGAGAAGAGATGCATGTGTTTGTGTGTGGAGGCAGGTGGGGGTGCAACAACAGAAAGAATTTGAGAATACCCAAGAAAGTCTTAACAGCTGTCTCCTCATGCAGCTTAGCAGCTGCAGGTACACCTTGGCACCTGGTCTCAGACACATATGTGTCAGAGGAGGACTCATGGCTGCCACAGATGTGTTCACAAAGAAAGGTATCTTTCCACCAGTGGGAAGGGAGCTCTTTATGCCAGCTACAGTTCTTTTTACACCTCATTAGGGGAATACCACAAATTCATGTGGAGTTTTCCCTGCGTAATCTATCCTGCTGGATTCAAGTAAACACACTGAGAACTGGGGAGCGTAGCCTGAGCATTTCACTTTTTTTTCCTCTGTTCCCAGCTCCCCTCCCTTAGATATTTGTTTCTCTAGCACCTTGTGCAACTAGATCCTCTGTCCTGGCACAGCCACAGGAAAGCACTAGGAAAGGAAAGACTGCTGCCCCACAGAAAGGTGGCAGGGCAAGGCTCAGAGCTGGAAGCCAGAATGGAGAGGAGTCTGGGTTTGCCAGGGTCCAAGCTGCAGCCTCAACTGGTACAGGGAAAGACAAGCTGTATTTCTGCATGCTTTGCTCCACTAGGATAATAAAACGAAACCTTTGGTAACCCCCTCTCTAACAAGCATCTGCTAAAGAGCCTAAAGTTTGCTCCAAGTCATATCCCTGCTGGATGAATACCAACAAGCCCAAAGGACAGAGAGGGAGAATAAGGTGGCTAAGGATGAGGACAGGCAGAAGGAAGCCTGCCCATGAGGGGAAAAAGCAGCAGCTCTGCAGAGAGATGCAGAGGAACACAGAGTCAGGCAGAAAGAGATATGGTAAATCTCAAGATAAAGCTGGTTTACTCATTTAAATGCACTACTGTATTTCAGTTTCAAATAAATCTCTCTCTGGCAATGCCCAGCACAGCCTTGGCCAGCTGGCCACTAGATGTTCCCCGTGCTCCTCTTCAAGCCTCACTGCCAAAGGTTCTGCCAGGAGCTGCAGTGGGGAAGCCCAAAGCCCCTCAGTGGGAAATGAGTATGTTACACCATGATCTGTGCTGAAGGCCAGAGACAAACATACATTTTTTTCACAACCATCTCCTCAAATGCTCTGTTTTCTTTTTCCTCCCCTCTGCCAAAGCTGTCTTGCCTGTAGAAGAAATGATGAAATCCTAGTGTCTATAAGAAGGATTTCCTGCTCCTGAAACTCTTCTGCCTTTCCAGGGAAAATCCTCTAAGGGCAGAATTTAAACTTCTCCTCCTCCCTCAGGCTGCCCCAGGGTTTCCCACCAAGTACCTTTGGGGCTGCTCAGGGTAGCTAAGAAATATGTCTGTCCCAGGCAGCTCTCCTCCCAGTATTCACCACACTACATGGCCTGACAGAAACAGCTCCAACCCACTAGGACCACATCCACTGCTTCCAATCTTCCACAGTCCATGGCCAAAGCCAGAGGTGCCTCATACCACCTCCTTTTAACAGCACTAAGGTTACTGGTTTAGTCTTTTTGGGACTGATAAACCATCACACTAACTTCTCAGAAAACATCCATGTACATAGAGTCAGGATAAAGCTGACCCCTGCAGAAAGTGATTGCCAAACCCAGGAAATCCCTTACTGAGCTTCTCACCCTGGGAGTTTGGTCAGTGATGCACTACTGTTGGCTGCTCCTGTGAGCAGCTCAGTTATGCTGACAGGCACAGTTGCCCTGCTATTTACACTCTTTTCTTCTTTTTTTTTAATAGGCCTATTTTGACTTCAGATTTATTTTACTTGCTGCATTTCTACAGGATGCAGAGTAGGACTCCAGCTCCTGCATGTGGATCCAAAGAAAGCTGCATTAACATCCTGACAGCAGGCATCCATCTTGGCAGGAAGGTGGATTTTAAAGGCAATTCATGAATCACCTCACAGAGCACTTAAAGGAGTGAAACATGACTACTTTATCTGGGTAACCAAACAGGAACCCAAGGCCTTTGGAACTCTAAACCACACTCTGGCTGTTTGCAAACCTGTCCAGCCATATGGACGTGACTGGTAACATTTTTCCACCACATCTTTTGACCCCTTCCTTCACTCCTGTGCTCTAGATTTAGGCCCAGATCTTGTAGTCAGAACCATCAAGACACATCCTTGGGTATGAGGCAGAACCTTCCTGAAGCCAGCATGACACTGGAAACAAGGATGGGCACAGGACTGGGGGACTAGTTTAGGGGAATGCCAGCTTGGGAGCCTGACTTCTATACTTGTGGGAGGTATGTGAGAACAGGACAAATGGTACTAAATTAAAAACGCACACTGCTTTACAGCTCTGCCTCTGCAGCACAGGACCACAGCTGTGCAGTGCTTACCTGGAGTGGTAGGACTGATGCCAAGGGGTGCCAAGCGTGCCCTGAGATATTTGCATCATGCTGGGATCAGGTTGGTTCTCCGCAAGTTTGGTTGAATGCCAGGAGTGAGGTCGGCCTGGAGTTTCACTCCGCCTAGATAAAAGCAGAAGGATTTTGCACATCAGCAACAGGCTAGCTCTTCCAAGGAAGTTAAATGTGAATTAACACTAACAGCTGCACAGAAGTTCGCTCACTTCTGTTTCACTGCTATATTCTTGTCTCTTCCAAATGAATCAAGCAGTAATCACACACTGTTCCTGACATTCACACAACACGCTCCCCTTCATATTTGCTAGGCAACAGGCATGGGCAGACAGGTGGGTTCTCACTGAATGCAGGGGGTCTTCTCCTCTGTCTCCCAGCCAGAAGCCTTACTCCTCTGAAAAGGTTCCCTTCATTTTAAAGTGACGGCTTGCAAAGTCATCTAAAGAATCAAATACCATGAAGAGGTGGAAGCCCACACAATGCTGTTTTGATCTCTCCTCAGTGCTGATAAAAGTGCAGGAAGAGATGTGACAGCCAAGTGCCAGCAATGGCCATCCTTCCCTTCCCCCAAGGCTTCACAGCCAGCCAGCTGTCTCCCTGCAGCATGTGAGCCTGGGTGTGTCACCAGGGACAGCATGGCATGGCACGGCTGGTTTTCAGTTGCTTCAGTCACCAATGCTAAGGAAGGCCTCTGTCAGCTCTCAGGAGGAAAAAAACACCGACAACCTTATTTAAAGCATATAATGGTGCAATGGAAAGTTGAAGCAGGGGATTAGCAATCAAGTGCCCTGAACATGCTTCACACTCTTCCTTCGCCCCAGCCTTTGGGCTTGTCCTTAATCCTCCCTCTGCCTTCTATGGAGAATCTCTCCCCCTACCCTCACACTCATCTCCAGAGTTTGTAACTCATCCTAAGGGAATGAGAAGCAGCACTAGACCTATGTACCACTGAAGTCCCAGATGTGACAGCCTGCAGGACAGCCTTGGCTACCTATAAAGCACACATGCAAGAGGAGGACACGATGCATCTTTAAGGTCTTTGACTCACGGAAAATTTCACAGTACAGCACGTCCTGACTAAGGCAGTAAATAGGTTAATACACCCTCTGTGTATGCAAACTAGACACCAAAAAAGGACTCTCCTAGTACTGGCCAAGACTGTGAAAAGAAACAACACAGGAAAATGTACAGAGTAAAAAATTATTACTAGGGTCAGATCCTTTACTAGCACAAGTTAACAGTGGCACCAGCTGATGTTCTATGACATGGAAAAGTATTGGCAGAAAGTGAGAGGTAGAACCATTTCACCAGTAGTTTTTCCATACAGATTTCAGAAGCACAGGGCATTCTCTCATCATCAGCTAAAAGAAGAAAGAAAAAGGGACATTCTCTTCCTTTTAACATGTGCTGTGACAGGATTGTTTTAAGGAAAGTTGAACTGGAGGTTTACAGAAGGTGAGCTGAATCAAGCACCATTTTACTATTACATGTGTAGGTGTGTTTAGAACAAAGCTCTTTTGTTAAGCTCCCTGCCCAAAGAACCAAGGAAGCTGAGCACTGCTGGACAGGAAGTTGACAGAAGTGTTTATTAAGAATAACTCACATTCTTGCCTTTTCTACTCCAGAGATTTAAAGACTCTCTTTGTACTTTCAAGTAGTACAAGCCTCCAGCATTATTTTTTCACTTGGGAAAGTACAATGAATAATCACAAGCAAAGCATGTTATCCCTTGATTCCATCAGTAAAAAGCTGCAAGGGAGCTGTGTAGCCAATCTTCTGAGCCGCAGGCATTTTAAACCCTTTTGGTTGATATCCTTGTAATAATACAACACGTGGACAGTGAAGCTGTGAATTTAAGTCAGAAGACATGCTGTACCAGCTCAGTGTGGGATAACCTTGCATTGTTTCCACACCTACCTGATCCTGAAAATGTGGATTAAGGGTAACCGAATCTTAGCCAAGCTTAAGCCAAGAGAGGAAGCTCTGTGGCACACATGATCTCCAGCTCATGTTGCAGACTCATGCAGGTGATGTCCAAGGAGGCAGCAGGATGGAAGTATGGAGGTCTCTGAACACATATGTGCACCAAAAGGCAGAGAACAGAGAGCCTGATCCAGTCTCCACTGAATCAGCTGAACGACTCTCCTTGAGATGGAGCTCTGAGGTTGTAAAAGAAAGGCACAGCCGATGCTGCCAGTGCCTGTGTGTGGGTGTTCAGGGAACACCAAGAAGTTCCTAGCTTCAGCCTGCTGCAACACCTGAAAACAGCACCTTGCTTCACCCTACTTCCTTAAGCTTATTTTATAATTATTATCACCTAATTAGGGAAAAAGATTGGAACTGGAGTGCAGCAAGCACCATAGTGTCTAAAGGAGAACAGCTCTCTTCCATTACAGATGAAGGGGGAGTTGAACATGTTTAATCTGCCAATTTTGCAACAGCTTTTGGTTACACTTGCTTTACTGCAGTGCACAACTTTCAGGAAGCAATAAAAAAACTGCAAGATTAAACCCTTTTTGGCAAGTGGGGCAGAACCGTTCTGTAGAGCCCATAATGTCACATCCTCATTCATCCCAGACAAACTGGCTGAGTGATAAAACGTGCAAATGCAGCAGCTAATTCCTGACTTGAGTGAAGACAAATACATCATCAGATCTTTAATTGGTATAAATTTGGTGTAGCTCAGTTGCCTTCAACAACACCAGGAGCAACAGCTGACGCTTTGATTCAAGAGTCTGTAGGATTTTAAAATGCAGAATTGTAGTAATAATAACAACAACAATAACAAAACAATCTCATCCCCTTATCCTTTGTACTACTTCCTCAAGAGCTGCATCTGCACCAAAAGTGTCCGCAAAATCTTATTACTAAAAAATTCTCCACTTCAGCTAATGGAGAAAGTGATCCCTCTGTTGTAAATGCCAAGGCTGGAAAAGAGACTCCTGGTTCCTCATGGATATCTCCAGTGATCAGATAACCTGGGCATCCAGGTCAGGTTGGCATCATGACAAATGCCTCAAAGCAAAGATACCCAGAGAAGTCAGTGGACCCTGATGCAATTCCAGCATCTAAATAAGATCCACAGCAGCTGCAATGATGATTACATACCAGATACTGCCAAATTCACACTGTAAACTGGAAAAGAAGGGAAAAGAATAGTCTTTAATCTTGTCCAGCTGTTGTTATCTGGGTGTTCCTTATTGCTATACTAGTCACAGCATTTTCAGACAGAAACGTGACCAGCACATTAGCAGTCTCATCTAACACAGTCTGGCAAAGGCCCATACTGACATTTCTGAGGCCCTTTACCATTAATAGCTCTGTAGCTCTCTCTTATTAGGAAGAGCTGAGCGTGTTCTTCTCTGTAATCTCTGTAGATTATTATTATGCTTTGCATGCAAAACAGTAATGGGACTTTAGAAAGATACCTTGGCACCAACTCTAGAAAGCCATCTGTAGCTTTCTCAGCAGTATAACCTGGAGGTTGATTTATCTTTTTCCCAACATTGCAAACTAGACCTGTACAGAACAATGCATTCAGTCTAACTTCTGTTCTTCTCATACTGTTCCTCACCCATGCCAGAGTACATACACAACTTGAGCACTTTGCAATTCAAATGTACTCCAGTCTATTGCTCCAAGAGCACACAGATATGTCTGTGTAAAAAGGCCCATCCTTAACCAAAGCAAACAACCTAGCTTCTTCAAATTGCCATTCTCTTTTTCTACATTTGCCTAGAACATGTCCCTTTTCCTAAGTTTCCCAGTGAAGCAGTTCTGGAAAAAAAAAGGAAAGTAAAAGAAAAGAGAGAGAAAGATTTGTGGATAAACCCTGCAGACTCCTCTACTCCAGGTTGCCAGCAGCCAGTGGCACACTTTGGCTGAGGCTGAGGAGCACAGCAACACGGACAACAAGAACTGCAGGTGGATGACTGTCATTACACCCAATTTATGGGACTGGCTTCTACACTGGGATGGGAAGCAGGAAGGAAGTATGCCATATCCCAATCTTTCATGGAGCTGGATCCTGGGGCACATCATGGGACATACTTGCTGTGCAGATTAGATGGTGTGAAAGTATCAAAGCAAACTGCTACAGCTAGAAGAGAAGGATTTCATAAGGAAAGCATCTTCTCCTAGGAAACATAGACTGAATTTTATCCCTGCAGTCAGTAACAGGATGTAACTCAGCCTTTTAGAGAGCTAATGAGTAAAAGCCAGGGAGGGGATGTTGCGGCTGATCAATTAGTAACTTGGAGTCATCAATGCCCCAGTAAACTGCTCTATTTCTACTGCAACACACCTATTGAGTAGGGCCCTAAGTTTTCATCAGTCTCTCATCTGTCAAACACATCATCCGAGATGGCTGAATAGAGACCACTTGTGAACAATATTAACACTGACCTTGTACTCTTTTTTCTCTCTGTCTCAGCAAGCTTCAAAATCCTTCTCAGCAAAGAATGGAGAACACTGAAGATAAAGGCAGCAAAACCTTTCAAGAAAAAGCATCTCTCTCCAAGGAGCAGAATCCACCTGTGGATCTAGGCAGGAGCAGTGATTACTGGGACACATTCTCCACGACCTGCAGGGATGGTTTGGACTAGCTGCTGGTCTTAATGTGCCCAGGAAAGATGGGAAGACAGAGAGAAGATACCTAAGGCCAAGAAGGTCAATCTGTGCTATTGCAGACAACCGCAATCCCTGTGGATGTGCTTTCCCCCAGCAGCCATGTGGCCCAGGTGGCTGTGTGGAAGGTTGCTGGAGCTGGAAGGGATTGTCATGGCCTGGCCTGTTTATCTGTGAAGGTGGGAAGGGATGGGAGCCCTGCAGTGTAGTCCCTCCTCCTGTAGAGGAGAAGAAAGACTTGGACGTAAGTGCAAAGCTCATGTGTCTCAGATCTGATCCCAAGCACTGAGTCACAAGAGAGGAAACCAAGAAGACAGCTGCCCATCCTTACCACATCATCCTTGCAGTGATTAAGATTTCAGGGTAGTAATATTTCTGAACTAACAAAAAGTACGTAGCAGAGATAGTACACCCTAAGCCGTACCCTGCCTCATGGTGCAGGAGGCTCTTTCTACACAGAGAAATTCTAATCGTAGCAATTCATGTGTAGCCTTGCAGGGTGACTGTGCACTTACATCAACAAAACCTAAAAAACAAACTGAATTTTCACCAGTGAGGACTTGTCTCCAAGATGGCCACACTGAAAAGGAGCACTAGCATAACTACTGTATGTTCTACAGCCATCCTAGTGTGCTGCTGCAGTCCCTGTGCCTAGCTGTTAAGCAGGAGATGGAGGAAAAACTAAAGCACTCAGAAGCCTATTAGGATTTCGACAGAGCAAGACCACAATCTACTCAAAGCAACGTCGCTCTTAATTAAGGTTCAGTCATGGTTCTAAAAATAAGCATAACAGACAAGGCCAATTAGAAAGAAGTCAGACCATAATGGCATCAGCTTGATGTGTCTTTTACTGAATCTGTCTTTTTAGGCTCACAGAGCCCTTTTGGTAAATTCTAGGGCAGGAGAGATCTGGAGTGAGCTTTGCCCCTTCACAATTTTGACTGAAAAGAAGAAGGACTCATTAGGAAGACCTGAAGTATATGAAATGATATTTCATGTCATGGATCTTGGGCAAGAGCATCTCCTCACCTATAAAGGAAAGGGAGAGTTTCACCCCCACCCCTCTTTATGCTCAGATTATAACTTTCCCTAAGTAAAAACCACCCTGAAACCCATCACTTCAGGACATGTAGGTGAAATATATCAGGACATAACTTTCTTTTCCATAATATATTAATCTCTGCAACTTCTAGAGGATGACTCCCCACCCAGGGAATTCCTTCAGAGTATCTCACAGTTTTTAGTAAAAAAAAAAAGAAGAAACCTTTAGAAAATACTCCAGTCAAGTTCAGGGTTCTACTCCAGGCCAGTCCAGCCTCATTTCTCTCTCTGGCCCAATTCTGGCATAGGCAGACGTCATGTCTGACATGTTGTTTCCAGCTGACATGTCAGACACTGTTTTTTCCCTTTGAAAAGCATCACTTGGGACATCTGCTTGCATCAGACCAGGCCAGAGTGCCATGTCAGAACAAGCAGACAGATACCCAGCTCCTTGAAGTCTCTTTGGGGTGAGGAATCATCAGCTCTTCAGGAAAAACTCCCCACTGTATCACTGAAAAGAAAAGCCCTGTGTGAAAGCAGAGCTGACAGCCATGTATGTGCATGCACATACAGATATTTTCTACAGTTCTTCTCAACTCCACAGGCAGGAAACAGCCTGTTTCTCTTCCTCCTCTTCTCTCCCTGACACTAAAAGGAGGCATAGAGAGAGAGTGCAGAAGGATTACTTCGTGGATAGGGATGACCAAGGGCTCAGCAATGTTCCTCATCCTGCCTCTGCTAAAGGATGAGGCATGGATGGCTGAGGATGCATGACAGCATCAAGTGTCAGCAAATTTTGCCAGAGTTTGCAGGAGACCAAAGATGGCTTTTCTTGAAAGAAATGTTCTCTGCCCCAGGCTGCAGCAGGAAGCACTGGGATTGCTCAGAGGTGATGGCAGCTGTAAGCAACGGTCACTCCTTAGTTGAACTTAGGAACAGTCAAACATTGTAATTAATGATTATTGGTCTTGCACATCACACCTCTGTGTTATCACAGTTCTTTGGTAACCCCCAGGCTGTCTTATCCAAGAAAGGGGCATTTATCCATTTTGCAGAGAAGGAAACAAAGGCCTCGAGAGGTGAAGTGACTTACATTAAACCATCCAACGGGTCTACCACAGAGTGCAGTGCTACAAACAGGACCTTGTGCTGCTGGTTCATTTTCCCTTCAACAAAGCATATGTCTGACAGGCAATATTTAGACTGAGGACTTTGCCCTGCACAAACAAAGGGTCCCACTGACATTCCCTGACACTAACCAGACAACAGGTTCAAATAGAAGCAGTAGGGCTTTGGTTATTAGTGTAAGAGGTGATGTATACAAACTTCATTCTTGCTGCTTATTGGATTCAAGGACTTTGTCCTACTGGGATCTTCATTTCTTTTTTAAAGAAAGCATTACCAAGCAACACAGTAAGTATGACTTAGATTGCAGATGTCTATTTTAGGAAAGTACTTACTGCCAGGACAGTCCCTCTGCACCACTCGTGCAGGACTGTGGCTTAGACATGTGGAAGCCCAGACAGGCTCCCACCTGGTACTTAGAGCATGTGTAGACTAGAATGAGGAGCTGGTGAGGACTGAATTCAAGAGCCTCTGCAGCTTGCCTCTTCTTGCTACAATTTTACTCTGTTTCCTTCACTGGAAAAAGAAGAAAGAACAGGCATGGAAAAGAGACAGCTTTACAGTCTTTGAGAAGGACACTAATTTTCCTGTCTTCTCCAGGCACTCACATCATCTCTCAGAGCACAGGCAGAAAATCTCAGCAGCCAGATCCCTGCCTGTGGCTTTGCAGAAGTTACAGAGCTGCACTGATTTACCCATATTGATGAACTTGCCCAATGGGTTAATTCAAATAATTTTTCCTCATTCTTCTCCAGTCAGTAAATTACTTAAAAAGACAGAAAACCAAGCATAGCTTAGATTCTTTCACACCCTGGTATCAAACACACAGCAACTTGCAACAGGAGAGACTTAGAAACAATGGAAGGAATGTGTTTTCCTAGTCTCGTTCAGTGCTTAGGAGGAACTCAGAGGCTGGCAGCAGAAACACTGCCCTGTGAGCCTGATTATCCAAATGTAACGTGGACAATGAGTCACGGCAGGTAACCAAGGGGATTTTCAGGGCAAGAGTTTCAGACAGTAGCAGGGTTCTCCTCTGAGATACAGGACTACAAATCACAGGCAACACTAATAAACAAAACAGAAGTGCTACTGTAGAAATGAGAAATGGGAGAGAAGAGAGAGGTCCCTTAGGTGTGTGTGCCGAGTGTATATATACACTTGTATATACACTTGTCTCTTCACAAACAGACTGATTGTGGAAGTACTGTAAGGAAAAACAAAGGCAAAGGCTACCACGGGGAGTTTAAACCTCAGGCGAATACATGATTTACTCTTAGCTGGAAATTCACCTTCCCGCTCTTCCTGCAGGGAGCAGGTGGAATAGGTGGCTGTCCTTGAGCTTATCACTAGGACTTACAGAAGGAGGGTAAGTAAAGTACCAATCTGAAGTGATCTAACACAATTAAGCCACAGAATGGCTAATGACCCTGTCCTCTCCCTCAGGAAAACTTCTTATCACTTTGGCAAATATTTTATGGTGAAAGACACTCCTGCATCTGGATTTCTAGATCTAATTCTCCCCTTCTCATCTCAGAGTGTATACCTTGGAGGGTGAACTGCATACTGGTGCTGTGCTGCTCCTTTCCACAGATGCTCAACTGCAACACCTGAGAAACCAGCTCTGAGGGGTGGATTTCCCCTTTGATTAAGGACATTCATTCATCACCCCAAATTCCAGAAACTAATTGGGACTGCTGACAGTTCATTGCCTTCATTGCCTAGGGTGAATCTGCAGAAAGTAAACAAGCTGCTGAGTCTGAAATACCCTCCCACACTCAAATTCTTATACATTAAAGTGACTTCCTGTTTGTAACTAAAGCCTCAGCCCGAGTTAAACCAAGATATGCAGGCACAGCCTCCAACACTGCCAGGAAAGTAGAGCAAAACACTGGAGCTTCTGCACAGATCTGCTACTGGATCAACAGACAAGTGGGTTTTACAGAGGGCATGAGCTGAAAAACTCAGTGCTACAGGAAGGTGGGGGATGTATGGGAGCTCCTTGGCCAGATTTGCTCTGGGTCACATACCTCAGGCCTGCAGAGTCACACACTCCAGTCAGAGATAAATCTCTGCCTGATAGAACTAGACTGATGAGAGATGTCAGCCTCTAAAATCTGTTTCATCCAAGAGAGATATAATTTATAGTGCAAACACTCATCTGGAGGAAAGCAATACAAACTTCATGAGGTTCCAAGCATGAATACTGGCGAAAGAGACGAGCCCTTTCTCCTCTTTTGCAGCCATCCAGGCTGTGCAAGGCTGGCATCTGGGCCTGTTTGCAGTAGCTGAAAGCTGGAGAATCTCTACTAAGGTCAGTGAGTTTGTGCCAGAAGTGCATCCTTGCTGATAAGATCAGAACGTGACTTCACATGTCCTATTCCCTTCTCAGCTGCTCACTAACAAGCACTGGGCCACACTTCCTCCAGCTATAGGAAATTAGTGTAGCTTCTTGACTTCAAGTAAGTCAAGGTCTGGCCCAAATGCAATGCTGCCAACAAAAGTCACTGCTTTGACTTCCTGGCAAAATCTCAGAAGACTGAGACAAAAATCTATGAGGTCACCCACATTACCATCTCACTGATACAAGAGGCTCTTCTGATGCCAACAAAAGCTTTGCCTGAGAAAATGCTGTAGGATTCAGCCCTAAACTGAATGGCCAAAGGAAGGAAATCAGGCTCTCCCACAACACTGGCCAATCCAGAGCAATTCAGGAAACTTCTGAAGACATTTAATTATTTAAAAATGCAGATAGACAATCATCAGGGCTATCATGAATGTGAAACTCCCCCTGAAACTCACAGACTTGGAAGAAGCCAGGTGATTTTGGAAAGCCAGGCACCACAGCAGGCTTACACCACTTTTGTGGTGTAAGAATTTTGGTCCAGCATCTCTTACGACCTTTACCACCAATGACAAAAGTTTTTGAGCAAAAAGGACATCTCTTCCAGGTCTCCTTCTCAGTGACTCACCCTCAGGCATACTGGCAGCCAAAGTAGTACCTATTTCACATCTAGCCCTATGTAGATGTTACTAACATCCAGCAACACAGATGCTTGAATCAAGGACCAAAAGGTGAATTCATTTCCCTGGCACTGTGCTGAGGGCAAGGAAGCCTTGGAAAAGCTGTGTGTGAGGTTAAGAAACTGTCCTGGACTTCTTGCACCACTGAATGCCACAGAGGCTGAGGATTTGTGCTGCTTCACTCCAGCATTAATTCACTCCAAGAAGAGGGAAGTGGACTCTGCCAAGTGCTCTGCAAGAACAGTGGCCATAAAACCCACAGAGCAGAGAGGGACACAGACACACAAGTTCTCACCTGGTCTTCAGCCGTAACTTAACTCCTCCCGACCACGTGGTTTTGCTGGGCTGAAAGTCAGTGGTCACGCAGTCTGGACTGAGTGGGTTGGGAGGCAGGTCAGAGCATCCTTTTGCTGCATGTGTGTCCCTGTCACAGAAGAAACCAAGGCCATGTAAACACCAGCACACAAAAAACTACATTTAATAAGGATTCTAGGAAAGAAGGCAATAAACAGACTCAGGGGGCAAGGCAGGGACATCAGTCTGGTTTTTAAAATGTACAAAGAGCGTGTCACAGAAAGCCATGTGTATTCCTTTTCTTCTCTATGTCATTGCCCTGGCAGGCTGTAAAAGTGAGATTTTGCTCTCCTTTATACCTAGGCACACAGGAGTGAGATCAGCTGCAGCATCCACAGCACAAACCTCATTGTCCTGCATTTTGTGACTCTAAATCCCTAAGTGTGGAGTTCATGGGTTCCACTGTGGGATATGCCCTTTCCACACATAACCATGTTACAAGAGCTCATGGAACACTCTAAACACACAAGAGAAAAGCTAAAAGAAAAGTCCACAGAGTGAGAGCAAGAAGCCTATCCCCTCCACACTAGTATTTCCAGAAAGTTAGCAAACAAATATTTACCCTGCTTCATCACACGCATGCAGAAGTCACACAAACATCATGTAACCAGCACTCCAGCTCCTTCCTTCCCCCAGGCACAGGAGAGCCTGAAGCAATTCAGTATTTCCACTCGCTCCCATTTATAGCACTGAAATGCAGGACAGATTTGCAATGTCTGCTTGCTCAAGGAACCCCCAGGCTGAATAAAAGGGAGTCTGAAAGGAGCCCCTCCGCACCTCCCTCGCCCGCAGCAGGCCGTGGTTCGAGGTGGGCTGGAATTGCCTCTTGTTGTGTGCTTAGCGGGCTGCAGGCTGAGCGCACATGCCGGCATCTAGGGCTTTGGATAGCTGAGATGGCTTGGATGCCATTCCGCTGAGAGGCCAGCCGTCTTTGTGTCCGGCTCAGTCCTCCCCCACGCTCCCTCCCCAAGCCCCCACGTGCCAGGCAGGAATGTTAAGCCTCACATTGCAGATGAGATATACCAGGGAAGCGCAGCAGCACTTTCACCTAGATTAGGGAAAGCGACTAGTCCAGAATGGCCTTTTTGCTCACCCTGTTTATCTTCTGCCAAATTTTACCCCAAATCCTGCCTTAGCTGCCTTTTTTTACAGTGTGCCAAATCCTGTTCTGCTTTGTCTCTGCCACCTCTCTCCTCTGAGATGTCAAGCCTCTCACCAAAGCAGAAAGATCCCCCTCCCTGCTCCTATATAGCCTTTCTATACATCAGGAGCACAACCTCCTGTACTGTAGCCCTGTGAAGCACCAACACCGTTAACTGCTCTAAGTCCCTTTGCTTACCAAGTTTACCATGAAAAATTGCTAATTTTTAGAGATTTCACTGCAAGATAGAGAAAAGACCAAAGGCCAGCTGCAGACGAGGGTTTAAAAGATTTTACATAAACAATTTATATATACAAATAGATAGACAATTTTGTAAACAAAATATATTTCCAGCTGTAATGTTTAAAAATGAGAGTCTTCTGCTAAGGCTTTGTATGGGAACACCAGAGAGATGGTCTCAGCCACAAAGAACTGCACTTCTGCCCCTCCAGCCCTGCCCCTAAGAGATTCCTGTGACAAGGGGCCCCTTGAAGCCCCTGGGAATGCTTAAGCACAGCTCAAATTCATGGTGAGGCTGCTGCACATCATGCTGAAGCCTAATGAGGTATCTGGCTGACAGCACTGTGCAGGATCCCATTAGAGGGGAAAGGACCTCAAAAGAGGCACTTGTCTTAACTCTGGGGCAAATCCTGACTTCCCTACTCAAATCTCATTTCCTATACCATCCCTTCTACTTCCTTGGTTTTCTAATGGGGCCATGAAGAGAAAATAAAGTTTATCTGACGATCTTTCACAGGTAGCACTATGTTGGGGTGACACTCCCTTAGTATGAAGGGAAGAACAGGTACTTGGCTGTGACCAACACCTCAGTGGTATGAGTCAGAACTAATGGGTCATTACTGGGGACTGGCCCAGAGCTGTATCTGCAGAAGTGCCAATGCTGTGGCTCCTGCTGACTTTGAGGGGAAAAGCAGGTGCCAAGCCCTTTCAGAAAGGGCATCTGGATGTCTCAGAGTGCTGTTTCAACCCGTTTGAAAGCACATACTGACAGAGCAGAAGATCTTTGCCCATGTTCATAGGAGACACCTTGGATCAGCAATGAACTTTCCTAACACACTTCCAGCAGGGCTCAATCACAACTTTCCTATTTGCTTCTGAAACCACAGACTTTGGCTCTCAGGCTACACAACTGCAGCAAGTAAAGCTGCTCATGTCTTCTTGTGGCCAGCTATCTCCAAAGTAGCCAGAAATTGCCCCTGTGCCAAATACATTAAGAGTAATCAGCAGCCTGAGAAACTTACATAAAGAAGTAAGTGCCTACAGCTTTCCAGTCACCACAACCAAGTGATCTTTCAGCACTTTGGGTCTTTTAATTAGAACAACTTTTGAAACACATGAAGGAAGCAACACAGACAACACAGACTCTAACCTCTGTTGTGAGCAGAGCTTTCTAAGTCACTTCCAAGTGCTTCCATGTGGATCCACACAGATCTGACACTCACAATCAGCAGCTACAAGCAGCAGGAGGGTAAGCAGCTTGGGTGTTCCCCCTTGCACAGTGAAAAACTCGTGCTTGCCAGCATGCATAACTTTGGGGTTTACCTCACAGAGACAAAGAAACGTTAATTAGTGTCTGCATGGGCTCTGGGGTTGTTGTTCAGGGGTAAGAAGGAAATGCAATGGAGTTTTTCCCGAGCCTCTTAAAAAACTATAATTACTGAGCTCTGTGTGGAACAGCAGGCTCAATAAGACATTGAAAACTAATCAGCCAGTCTATAAAGAACAACATTAATCAAGCCCAGTGGGGAACACAAAGAGATGAGGATCATTCCACCAGTGAAGCACATACACATCAGGGATGGAGCCCAGCAGCTCTTCAGCAGCAGGCACTACCAGGTGCTTTGCCAGAAAGGACGACACCGGTGCAGGAGTGCCTCCAGCGAGAGCACAGCTGGCTGAGCAGGGAAACTACCTGTGGCCAGCATCAGGGCTGTCACTGTAGAATTGGAGACCTCCCCCAAACAGGATCCACAAACCCAGCACCTTTGCTCTCTTCACAGCTTTCTGCCTCCCACTTAGTCAAACGACCTGACTGCTTATCCTGGAAGATTTCCTAAGACACTTTTAAATTACTTTCTAAGGCAGCTCAGTCTAACGATCAGGAATGTGCTAATCTCTATAAAGATATTTCTTCCACTGTAACATGGAAAGAGCCATCCTAATGCAGAGACACTGAGAGCCTGCCTTGTGTCTTGACTGTCATCACTCACACCTTGTCCTTAAAGCAACCGTTCTCCTAAAGCTCAAGCTAGCCCTGGGACAGCACAGTACAATGGCTCTCTGCAACATCACCCAGCCTGCTGGGATGCTCTTTAACGTCAGGGCTGCATCTTATTTTGGGATGTTGCAAAGAACCTCACAATGGCATAGCTAAAAAGTATCCCTGGCAAGGAGGGGCCTGCAGTTGTTCTTTTTGTTATCCTGTTGTTTCTAAAACTCACAAGTGGGAGACAGGAAACCTCACACAGTCTATTTAAAACTCCTTTACCTCCCACCTGAGGCTGGCAGCTGCCTCTGAAATCTTTCCTTTTCTGCAAAGTTCAATTAGGAATTGTTATTAATACTTGCTGCTTCCATGGTGCCTTTGGTATTTAATACCACACATGTTAATGAGTAGCTGTACAAAGACACTCTGCTCAGCTCTTCCCTCATCTAAAAATATGGCCTGTTAGGATTTTTTCTTGATGCTTGCTCAACAAACACTGAAAGAATGCAGTACTATAGATTTAAGCACGTTTTTAAAACAAAGCCTGCTCCTCAGGAGTTCCATTGCCCCACAGCTTCATTCCTCGTGCAGAGAGAAGTAGCTTCCAGAAAACAGAGGAAGCATCTCTTTACCTATGCAGCAGCATCTCCTCTGCACATCCAGCACTGCCTTTTCTGAAGCAGACATTTGCAAAATCACCCCCTGTTTTATACCACCCCCTTCAGAGCTCTTCAACAAAGCATAAGTGGCCCTATTTTATATTAATCACCACCCTACAAGACTGGTTTGCCTGTTGCTGCCTTCTGATGTCTTATGTCCTTCCCAAGCCGCCACAATCCCTGCAGAACTCACTCGCTGTTTTAGGGAGATCCTTTGCTTCAGACCACAGAAAAATCTGACCTCCTCTGACCACCTTATCTGCCTCCTGTGCTGACCTCCCATCACCTGCATACTTGAAACGTTTCATATCATTTATCTTAACCTTTTGGGCTCTTGGCTCTTTCTCACTTTCTTCAGTCTTCCTTATCCTTATTTACAACCTTCACATTCCAGTATGGATTGGTTTCCTAAATCAAGAAAGACAGTCAGTGGGGTGCATGTGTCTGCCCTGAAGATCTCCCAATAATTACATGTGAACCAGCAGACCAATTTCAGATGGAGTTTGCAGAGATATTATTCTCAACAACTTAAACTCCATGGCTCATAAAAACAGTTCTCTAAGTAACAGAAGTAGCATAAATCATTGCTTGCATTGAGGCAATGCTGTGATGTGAGCTCAGCTGCCTGGCCACAATTCCCAGAGAGGAGAGAGATTTTACATAAGGAAGCAGTACAAAACCAAGCTTCAGAAGTTTTGTCTGCTCACAGCATTTGTTTTGCAGCACATCAGCCTTACACTTTTTTCTGTCTGTACTACCATCCTATACTCTGCTTTTCTGCTTACTTGTCTGTAGTTCCAGGTGTGAGTCTAGGATACCTCTGAGATCATCCATAAAGGGAACCAGGAAAAAGATGGGTATTTTTCTAATGATTCCAACTCTTACAGTCTTAATTACTTATTTTAATGCCAGGTTTCCTGCCATGGTAATAGAAAACCTAAGTCCCAGAGGATCAAACCCTCAAATGTTAATAGGTTTAGTAATTTTTCATGTCTCATTACTTTTAAGCCCAATGTTATTCCTAGAAGAGGGGATGGAGCTTAAATTCTGATTTTTAAATCATTCAGGATGGACAGGAGTGTTTATAACCACTATGGGAAGTAAAAGTTTTCCTAGGAAAATTACTGCTCACACGCTGATGCTTCTGAAACTGAGATTAAAACAAGGAACTCCTCTTCCAAGTTCTAGCAATTAGCAGGCATTTCCTGATATTTTTTCCTTTGTCTTAAATCAGAATGTAAGAGGCAACCCTCCTCCACTATCAAAACAGCAAACAGCACAGACAGAAAAATGAGGTGAAGAAGCAACAAAGTGGAACTCAGCTCCAGCAACCCTGCAAAGAGGCAGATGAAGGAATTAAGGCTGCTCTTTATCCTCATAGCACCCCGCGTTACACAATGTCACCGGGCGTCCTGAGATCCTCAGCTCAGCCAAGCGACATAAGGAGAGTCCGGCAGCTTCACCTCTGGCGATCCTCATCCCACAGGCTACAGGAAAGGTCTCAGCAGCTGCTGAGCTGGAATTAATGTCTCCTTGTGAATGAAAACACCACCTCCATGACTGTCTCCCTCCTCAAGGAGGCTGGCTTCTTCCTCAAGCCAGGGTTGCAGGAAGGGAGAGAGACCAAGCGCATCCCAGGCACCGACCTTGCACTCGCCAGTGGGCATGCTGCTTTGCAGATCCTCCTGCTCTGCCTGAAGTAAAAAGACTGGATTGCTTACGTATTTCTTATTTTGTTACCTCCTGTGGCTTGTCCAGAAATAGCCTGTAATCCACCTATCTGTCATGCCCACAGAATCTCCTTTAGCTGAAGTGGAAGTGCCCTGTGTGTCAGAACACAAGGGCCCAGGTCCTCTCCTGGATGAAACACATGCGGGTCTTAGCTAGTAGTGGCAACATCTACAGAGGTTTGTTAGTCTGTGCTCATGGTACCCCTCAGCCAGACAAAGGGCCAGGACCAGCTGGAAATATGTGGACAAACCAATTTTTCCATCAGAAAAATCCTTGTAAATTGAACTCAAACTTCTCCACATCTTCAGTTTGGATAGGTCAGTAAAGCTCAGGGAAAAAGCCCCACGCAACTAAAATTCATTCAGAGTGCTGCTGGCTGCTATTTCTAAGAAGGACTATTTAATACAAATTTTTTTCTGCACGCATCACAGGCACATCCATGCTGTTTAGGCAGGATTACTAGAGCTGATCCTTGTGCCACAAGCAAATCATCAATAGAGAAAAGAAGACATTTTCCAGGAACAGTGCGGAGGCAGCTTGTGCTTTTCTAAATGCACCGGCCACTGCTGGAATGTAAATCAAAGGGTTAAGAAATCACAGTGGTGTCTTGGGATGGCAAATTTTAGATGGATACATCTCACAATCAAGCACCCATCACTTTCAATCTAATGACTCCTACATGGTCATGACAAGCACAGAGCACAGAGTATTTCAGGGCTAAGAGACACAGAGGCTGAAAAGTTATTTGGAATTAATTTAGACTCACAACTTTCCTTCCAGGAGATCACTTATGTAACCTCAACCTAAACAAGTTCAATAAGCACTGACCTTCTGGTGCACTGAGAAAAAAATCTGGAAAAAAGAAGACCATATTTTGACTGTGCAATACCACCTAGTCCTGCTTGTCCAGTGTCTTCCTGGTTTTCCCTTTTCTCTGAGATTGGATGGGTTTTATTTGACCTGACCTCAATCCCACAATCTGGCCACACTGTGTTTGCACAGACCCACACAAACAAGCTGCTTCGGCGCCATACCTGTTTGCAAGCAGAGATCTGAAAGGAGTATTTGCATTCATTCGGGTTCCTCACTTCATTTGGTATTGGCCAAGGGATCTTTGAGAAAATGAACTCCCTCTTTGTCTGTGAGAGAGACCTAATCCTCGTTTTGCCCTGAAGGATTATTGGGTACTTAGAAAGGCACTCACATGCACATTTTTGGTTTGTGCCAGCTGCATTTGGGGCCACAATATGTAGGGTTCGCTTTGGTCTTCAGGTTTGACAATAGGCATTCCACTGCACTCAGACCTCAACCCCAGAGACTGCCACCCTTTTAAAGCCACCCTAAATCAATGCTTTCTGAAATGTGGGCCTTACTCTGCTTTGCATGAGTAGTTCGCCCTCAGGCAGCACATGTGAATTCAGCCTGCAGGCAGGCAGCTGGGCACACAGCCCTGAACACTAGAGTCTTTTCTTGTGCTGCCCAGCCTGCAGATGGAGTGCAGGGCTCCTTGCGTGGCCCTGCCAAGAAGACCTGCACTCTAGCTGAAGAACCTGTAGGGCTGAGAAATTAGCTTTTATCTCTAGTAAGTTTCTGGCTTTTTGTAATAGAAGTTTACAGTTATACTCAATTACAGCTTACTATTTGTGCCACAGTACCACCCAGAGAGCCTGCCTGTTCAGGCACTGGTGCCCACCATTCCTGGGTTGTACACACCAATATATAATAAAACATCATTCCTTTTATTATAGGAATAAAAATTCCTATAGTAATTTCAACAATAATATAATAGTAATTCCTATAACAATAATATTCTAGGAATAATAATTCCTATAACAATTCCAAATGCCCTGTTGTCACAGCACCAACTCTGTCCATAGCTGTGTTTTTGTCGCTGCAGTTTGTCTAGTTTGTTGCTGGCCATGATTTTGCTCTACCTATCAAGCTCAAGAAGCTTTACAGCCTACTGATGTTCCCTCATGGGTATAGTGTGCTCTCTGCAGCTCTGGCCCAAATCTTTCTAAGGTTGTGGCTTAATTCTGTAAAGCAGTAGTAGGAGATGGAGTAGGTCAAAGGAAGTAAAGGGCTCTCATCTTCAGCTGGTGTAAATAAGTAGTGACTTAAGCAGCACTCTGCCTGCTCAGGGGAGATCTCACCTTCTCAGGCAGTGAGACTTGAGAGGTTCTTCGTCTGTCAAATGGTACCATCACAAAAAAGTGGAGTGCAATCCACCCTGTACTCCAGCTCTACTTGTAAGCAAAATACTTTCCTGCTATAAAAGATTGAGATCAACTCTTTCTGAGGTGCAAAAGTGCTCAGATATGTCAGTCAGGAGTGCCCCAAATGCAGACAACGTCTTCGTCATGGCTAGGCTTCACGAACGAAGACCCAGAGAGGGCTCCATCCACGTTCTTCATCAGCGCCTTTTACAAGCATGCTGATAAAAAGAGGATAGCAGATAGCACCCTCGAGCCTGCGCAATGGATTTTTTTTAGGTGAGACACAGCATGCACAGAGCTGGACCCACCCTTTAGTCCTAAGGTTCATCTGCCAGGGCCTAGCAAGCTTGGACGCTGGCAGCGAAGTCCTTAGGACTTAGGTTTTATTAGAGTGTCCTTCTCTTTAGATGGAAGGCCTTACAGGGCTAAATGAGCTCCATCTGCCTGGGTTTGGAATCAGAGTTGTCCTTCTCCTAGGATGACTGCCAGAAGGCTAATGAGCACATCCAACCCATACAAGGATTATAGGAACATGGGTATCACTCCCCACACTTTCCCGTGGGCAATGAGTTTAATGCTCCCTCTGCTGTCAGCACAGTTATCGCACCAGGGGCCACAGGAGACCCCAAGTGATTTTCAGACTGTGCCTGCGTAGACAACATACTGCAGAGACAATATACATGCAAGCAGAAGGATCATTAACACATCTCTAAGGACCACTACTGCACACAGGTAAAACAATAATGTAATCTTTACAGGTTCTGGGCTATTCCAGCACTGAATAATGCTGATCAAAAGTCATTCTTACAAATTACAACATTTAATGTTTCTTACACAACACAAAACAAAGCACAAGCCGCACTAAAGGACAAGTGTAACTGAAATAAAAAACCAACTGCAGCTCCCACAAAGAAAGACAGCCATAAGAAGGAAACAAAAGTCATGCTCATATAAAATAAGGACTTGTTTCCATCATAGCATTAGAGAATTAAAATGTTTCCAGAGAAAAAGGCCCTCCATGCCAAAAAAATAGTTAGGTTCACAGACTCAGTAAGCGAAAATATTCTCCCAGAATTACTCTTTCTACACTCACCCTTCAGAACAGTGATATTTTCCAGATACAAAAGGGCTGTCCTAGAGAGAGGTCTGAATGTCAGTCAAGATGTGTCCCACCTGAGACCTGGGTATAGGGTACAGACCTGAGATCTGAAAGGCAAGACCAGCTCTCACCAGGAACCTTTCCCAACAGCACACAGAAGCTGGGGCCAGGCTCGATCTGCTGGTGCGGTGGTTTGCGTGAGCACTTCCTAATATGTTAAAGGCAAAACAAACTAGGTCAGTTCAGACCAGCAATTTAAATGGTTTAAAGCTAAAGATTAAGGGAGTGCTTACAGGAACTGTTCCAGTGGCAGATGGATGAGATCTCTGGCACTCATGAGCAAGCAAGGGCATTAATCTCTTCCGCCAGCACAGCTGGATCTCTCTATCTGGCCGGCATATGTATTGCATTTTAAGGAATATATAATGAAATTTTACCCTAGCAGCTCTCCTTTAAAAATATGAATGTTATTGAAGAACTGGAATAGTAGCTCAGCTGTTTTTGAAAAACTGGTCTCTGTGGTTGGTATCAAGCAAGTGACAATCTCAGCATCTATTCGGAGGGGGCAGACAAAAGCCTCATATTCACATTTGTCACAGGTTTGGTGTACATTCAGCATCAAGAACCAACTCAAGACTGCAGCTGAGTTGTGTCTCTGCTCTCTAATCTCATTATTTTGCAGTGTTTCCTGGTATGCCAGATTTTAATTGCAGTACCTTGACGGGTGGAGTGCATTTAACAGGCCTAAATCACCTCCACAAGTGCGGCAATAGCTAATCCCCAGAATACGAACTACTTATGAGCTGCTTTTCCATCCCACTTACCCACCTCTTCCTGGACAAATTCCTGAATCCCTTACTCAACACAGCATCCACTTACTTCCTCAGGAGTTCAGCAGGAGCTTGCTCAAGTGAGAAATGAGTGTAGATTGAGTAAGGAGATAAGGATTTGGCCAGCTGCTTTACAAAACAATCTCTGCAAGCACCTGCAGCATCCTTTTGCACAGTTCAGAGACCTGTAGCTCTCAGGGACTGTAGTATAGAAAGGCAAAGAGAAAAATACAGTTACTATATCTACCTATGCCTGTTAGTTGACCCTCCCTCCATTCCTGAGAATGCTATCATTGGTTCATCACACCTCCTCTGCACCATGTTCACTGGACAGGTCCAGTGGAAAACCAACACACTGATCTAGAAAGGGCACAAAAATAGCCTGGAAACTGCAGAAAGACTTGAGCTTTTCAGGTACATAGACAGTCCACAGAGCATGGTATAAATGCAAACAAAAGCCTGCTGAATACAGCAGAGCTGTGATCTGCTGACCACCTCCTTCCATTTGTATTTTTGAAGAGTTAATGAGTTTGCTGAGGTTCCTGTCTCCCCGCAGCAGTGATATTACAGCTTTTTTACAACTTCAGCCAAAACTGCAGCTGTAAATCAATACAAAGCTCATGGAAGTGAAGAACAACAGCATGTCCAAGCTAAGGCTCTGCCCTATGAGCATTTTGTGGTTCTTTGACTTTTGATGAGAGTGCCCAAGGCAAGACACAGAAATACTGGGTGCTAAGCTAAAAATTAAATAAATATCTGTCTGTCACTCAAATTACTTTTAGTATCTGCCAGTGCAGTAGTGATGAGAACTATCTGACAAGAGTCTGGAAAAGGACAACGACTGCAGCTGTGACAAGATGCATCAGATGAGAGGAAGCCTTGGCCCCTCTTGCCTGGTGCTATGCCTCAGTGCATCCCCACTGTGCTCACACAAACCACCTCAAAGGAGAAACCAGCCTTTCCAGCAGCAGTGGAGGCCCCCAGCACCTGCAGCTCCTCCAACAAAGGCAAGGGGCTGGCCACCTACCCTTGCCTTCCGAAGCCAGCTGGAGCACAGGGCAGCAGGGGGCCAGCCACCCCGAGCCCACTGCGTCCCACCACACATTCCTGCTGCCAGCGGTAAGAGGTACACACACAAAGCAGCCCATTTTAAAAAAGAAGCGGGAGGGAAGTGAAGAATAGGGAGGACTGTAAGCCATAATGAAGCAATTATTTCAGTTTCAGTGGGCTGGGGAAGCACTGTAAGGGTGGAAAAGACAAGTGGGCTCAGGTCTTGTGATTAGCACCAAATGGAGATGGATGAGAAACTAACACCAAAGCCACAAAAACCTTTGCAGTTGCCAGCAGTGAGCTCTCAGCCTCTGGTGGGACACTGCCTGTCTGAACAGCAGAGCTAAGTAGACAGTTCAACTCATCTCTCACTAAATGATGAAGTCTTACACAGCCTACATTAGAAACAGGGTTAGTAACATCATCACAACTGCTAAGAGTAAAGAAGTCATGAACATTTTTCTTTTATTCACAGGACTGGCAAATGTAAAAATTTCAGGCCATTTAGGAGCATAAATAGATCGCTGCCTGCCTCCTGCTGAAAAGGTACTACAAGTATCTTTCCTGTACACAGTCCTATGTGTGGTAGCTCTTCTGCATGCCCTGCCAATAGGAAAACTCTTCCCCATTACCTTGCCTACTGCATTTTGCTCTGATGATCCTAAAATCAGACCCAAATCACTCCTTGAGCATAAAGCAAGATTTGAAGTTGAGACTTGGGATGTCCTACTGTGTGCACTGCAGAGCTGGATTAGCACCTGCAGAGGCTGTGAACACCAGCACCCTCTCAAAGGAAGTCACATCTTTGCTAGGGACATACAGTGATCTGCAGTCACAGTCTAGAAATCTCCGCTCTGTGTGTCAAAAGGAAAAAAGGGAGCAACATGTATCCCTAATCTCAGCCTCTCATCACACACAGGACATGCTGTGACCATCCTCATTAAAAAAAAACAACAAACAAAACAACAACAAAAAAAAAACCTCCAAAATTAAGCCTTGGTTCATCCAGACCCAAATACAAATGGTCATTTGAGTCAGAAATGTCAAACTCTTTCACAGAGCAAAATGCAAACCCAAATCCTATTAAGCAGTCATCAGTGTCAATATTTATTCATCACAAATCAGGGACAAGTAGCCTAATAAATGGTGTCAGGCTGCGCCTGGTGAGATTGAAGAGGAATGGGATAGCACTGGGGAAAGAACATGACATTAATCAGCATCACCCCTGCAAAACCCTTGACAGAAACAAGGCAGTAAACTCATTAGCCACTTAGAAACTAAGCTCCTTTTTAGCTTCGCACAGCAATAGCCCACAGTTTCCAGACTCAAGGTTTGGCATTCTTCACACACAAAACCACCAGGCCCCCAAAACTCTTTCTTTCGATCCACCTGTCAACACACACCTCTCTCTGGTCTGGAGAGGTTTTGCTGGCTTAACTGCTCCCTGCCCTGGATGTTGGCATACACCATCTCATCAGGTGTGCTAACAGCACCAGGCGTGCAGCCACACCACAAACCAGGGAAGGGAACCAGCCCAGCTTCACTTCTCCCAGATGAATCTGCTGAAGGTGCCTGTGCCAGAGCCTGGAAACAGACCTAGCTTTCCTCTGCATCTTGTCACAAAAAGAAGTGAAACTCAATGATGGTGCCAGGTCTTTCGACTGATGCAGCTCAGCGAAGATATTTGGATTTGTATTTGGCCCTTGCTTGAGACAGAAAAAAATTGGGTTTGTTTATATGCTGTTGCTAGGCCTTGTTTTCCTCATGCATTTTTTGTTTCTCTATCGTATTCCTCATCCTCTGTGCTTGGGATTTAATGATCTGCCTGGAACAGCCAGGACCAATACATACCCTTCATTGACAAATTGTTGGGAAAAAGAGCTTGTGAACTGCTTAACAATATGGCTTCCTTCTCCCTGTCTAGATGGGAAGACACATAATTAAGACAAATACATTCCAGGCTTGATCTTTCCATCAAGCTCAGTTTTTAGAGCTATGCCTTATAGCACATACTTGCTCCCATCTATCCAGAGAAACTTAAGCTGCCATAGCATGATTAGGATGCAGCTATCTTGCATGGGGGGCCCTGTCCCCCTACAACTTTACTGTCCACCAGCCATCAGTTATCATCACGTACTTTACTTAAATTAGTCTGAAATGGAGTCTGTCTCCAGCCTGGAGCCTGCTTCTAACTGCAAAGGAATCTGTGCCCTCCGTAACACACGAGACAGGATCAGGTCACTGCTGGAGAGCACTTGGCCTGCCTATTTTTATTGTCTGCCCGAATACTTTTCTTCAACATTTGAAGATTTGTTTTAAGTTGTTGAAAGAATAGAAAAGATGGGATTTTTTCAAAAACAGATACACTGATAATCCATAGGAACTGGGTCCTTTTAACTTTTGGATGTTTCTCAAATCTTTGCTCTTGTTGCCAGGATGCTGGAGGCATTCTAAAGTCACAACATGATGAAATCTAATCAGGGTGAAGTGGGCTGGTTTCATTTTCATCAGATTCCTCTTTCAAAGGCACAAATTTACCCTTCTGATCCTTCTCCCTACCACTAGAACCAGGCCAATACAGCAGTTACTGCTACATCAAAAAAACATACCCAACTCTCCTCCCCCAAGACCAACTGATGATTGAAGTTCTTCATGTTTCTTTAAACCCAAAGAACAGTGCCACTAATTCAAGCACTGCTGCGACTAGAATGTAAAGGATTAGAGATGTGGCTCTCATCTGAACACAGGCAAACATGCATCACATCAGTTAGCCAAGCTAAACTTGGTAACAACCTCCCTAAACTATCACTTTCAAACATACACAGGCTTTCCTTATGTGTCTCTTCTTTCTGTTTGGGTATTGCAAAAATTTAGGTATTTATATCCTCTTGCAACTTTGGGCAACTTTGAGGCAGCCACAGTGACAAGAGAAGGGTGACCTACTCTCTGCTTGGTTGCCACTGTCAAAATAAGGGATGATGCCATCCTGGAGGCTGTCAGATAGGGTGACTGAGACAGCAGGAGGCTGTGAAATCTGACTTTTGTGGTGGGTCAGGGTTTGTCTAAAACTTGTACATGAATTAGGGTAACACAGTCATTGTACCTCTCCTGGTTTACAGGAGTTTAGCTAAGCTCTACATATTGTTCATTCAGGGCAATATGGTTTATCCCCACTCTGCTGCTTGCTTCTATGCCCAGTGATATAAAGGCAGTCTTTGTGTGGTGAGACTCAAGACTCCCAACTGCATTCTTACAGGAATCCAGTGCACAAATAAGATTCCACTTGGGGACATTCATGAACAAGCATTTGGAATGGGCAATTAGTACTTAATTTCAAATGTCTGACCTGTCAGAGATTTCAGGCTAGGTCTGCAGCTAGCAAAAATCAGCTTCATTCCATTTCCACATCGATAACAGCTTTTACTTCCCAGCAACTCGAGCATCTGATATGCTGTGAATAGTCTGGCTATAATGGGCCTGATCCTGCTAGCCATAAGCCATTCTCTACTCCTACATCAATAAAAATCAGCCAGCTTGCCATTGCAAGCACCAAGAACTCATCACACTAGTTCTGCTGAAACCCATGCTAAGGGTCAAGTCAGCCTATCCCAGGTTTAAAATTGAATGTGTTGTTGAATTGGGGCCCTCAAAACAGGGGTTCAACCTTCACCCCTTCTCCTACAGCTGTAGCACCATTCCAGAAGCAGCAGTAGTGGTACTTTCACCTTCAGATGAAGACCTGGATGTCCAAAGGCCAGACACTAAGCCATGGTTACCGAACACTCTGTGCTAGCCGTGATGACTCTTTGTCTAAGCAAATGTTAGCCAAGCTAGAAATCCTGTTGGGAATCATGCAGAACTAGGGAAGAGTGGTGCTATAAAATACCCTGTTTGATGTCATATCCTGCTTATTTATTTATTGCTACTGAGGTGAGGAAGCCCTGGAATAGACCAGGCCCCACTGTACCAGATGCTCTGCAAACACCATGGTGAAGGATGATTGCTCACCTAGAGGGTTTATCATTAAAGTAGGGCCCATCCTAACTAAACAAATGCAGGAAGGATGTTTTCCCCATCACTGCTGTTCCCTCAGCACCCTTCTCAAGTTCATCTGCTCACCAATGCCAACTGTATCCTACTGCAAGGAGCACAGTTTTGCTCCTCTTGCAGCCAAGAAGGGATCTACATCGCAGCACTTTTCTTCCTATAAAATATCTGAGATCTACTCATTTGCCATCTACTAAACACAGAGCCATTTGAGAAGGCTCTTGGCTGCTGCAGAATCACAGCTTGCCTGTCTCCCAGAGGCAGGACTCCCACCTGCTGCGGCAGCAGCCCTCTCTACAGAGTGATGCCAAGGAGGCTGGAGCTGACTGTGTATGTAATTGTCAGCTTCTTAGCAATGTTTTATACCTAAACTCCTGGCCTGCTGACCTCTGGAAGAAAAGCCTCTGTGATTATTAACTGACAGCCTGAACTTTCCCATAAAAATTACAGTAATCCTTATTTCAGTCAAACTGAAATTCCCTCTTCAATTTAAGAACCACAGGTGCCAAGCGCCATTCAACATGGGCCAACATGCTGTCAATCCTCTAAATCCTCATATTATGGACCTGCAGGAGCACCCCCCCCTCTCCCAAGTGTAAGCTGGCCTGGACTTCACCTTTCTTCGTCAAAGGACTTCTAGGGCACTGTTTTTCCCTAACACCGTTCCTGCTGGAGTCACTGAAAATCTGGACAAGCACCTAGCAGTACCTGAGTCAAGCCTCTACTGCTGAGAAAATGCACCAGGCTGCTGAAATTCACTCCACTGCTTGCTGGGCAAAACATGACTGAAACTTGGATAAAAAATGCTTCAATGGGTGCTGCTGGTGTCACCAAATGTGTAGGGAGCACTAAATGGTTTGGAAATTTAAGACTGGCTATAGGCAAATAAACATGCAGAGGCCAGTCTTTAAAAGGCATTATAGCAAGGAGTGAGAAAAACGGACCTCTGGACTTTCTGGGCAGAAGAAGCTGAGGAGAAAACTGAAGTGAAGGCAAATGAGGTCTGTGGGTCACATTCCTCCCAAATTTTCTAATGTGCTTGCTGATAATGTTACATTTGACTATAATTCTGTTCTCAGTAATTTTAAGGAGTCTGTGGGTCATTCCAACCAGGAGATAAAATTTCTCAACTTCCGTCCCAGTGTCTCACTGCCAGGTAACAACAGAATCACCTCCAAGAACATCACACTACTTACTAAAACATGCAACAGGCAGCCTGTGCCAACAAGAAACCTCCTGCTGTTCAGATGCCCAGCAATGTCCTAGATAGAAAGTGCTGTAAAGGGACCCTTCAGACACCACGGCCCTTGATCAGCTGCAGCATGCGCAGCCAGGACAGTTTAATGATGACCTGGTTTAGTGGCATGGTGGTGAGAAGTTGATGCTGGGACTTGATGATCTTAGAGGTCTTCTCCAACCATAATGATTCTATGAATCTGTGATGTGGTCCTGGAGAAGTGCGTGCTATCAGAGCAAAAACACAGGTTTAAATCACACCTGGAGACTCTCTGAGTAACTTTCACGTGCGGACAGAGGGAAGCACAGCACGGCGGGGCCGATCCTGCACCCATTCTCTCCCTGATCTCTCCTTTCCCGGATTCAGAGGCTCCACAAACACTGAAGAAGATAGTATCTGAGGGAACGGGGGAGGCCGGCCGTCCCCAACCGGGACGGTGCCAGCCGGGCTGCGGAGCTGCCGCCCTTTGTTAGCCTCCCCTGCTTTGCTCTGCCCTTCCAGCGGGACCCCCCGCACCCCGCACCCCGTACACCACACGCACTCCTGCTGCCCTGCAGCCCGCTCTCTGGCCGCGCACTCTGGACGCCTTGCCCCACCCCCGCCGCAGCCCGGTCCCCGCGCATCCCCGCTTGCTGTGCACCGCTCTGCCCTCGCCCCCGTTCATCCCCCGGTGTCTCCCCTCTGCCCCCGCGGCTCGGTTCCCCGCCGGCAGCAGCCCCACTTACTGTGCCCCAGGCGCCGGCAGCTCCCGGTAGCTCCCGGTGGCGGCGGCGCCGCGCTCACAGCCGTGCCGGGTGAGGGCGCCGGAGCCCGGCGGCGGCGGCGGCAACGCCTCCGGCTGCCCCCGGCAGGTGCCGCGGCGGGCAGCCCGCCCCCAGCACCGCCCCGCTGAGCCCCGCTGGTCCCGGGGCTACCACGGGAGAAGCGGGCGTCGCGGGAAGGCTGCAGCCTGGAGCTGTCGGGGAGGGAACCCCTCACCGCTTCCTGCCTCCCCTCAGCACCCAGCGCGGGGTGCTGGGCCGAGGAACCGAGGCTGAGGGGCAGCCCGTGGCTTTGCCCTCCCCATCTTGCCGCTTCACAGAGCCGCACGGCCCGGGCACCGCGCACCACAGCCCGCGGCAGATGCAGCTGAAACGTGCATCGGCCCCCAGTGAAGCGGTACCGACTCGTGCTTTTTATGGCCACGATGGCTGGGCAGAAAATCAGCAGTTGCACGCTGTGAAACTTGGCCTCGTACTGAGTTCTCCTTCCCTGCACTGGTCCTCTGGAGCTGTGCCACCACTGTGAACTCGGCCTGGGCTCCCATCCCGTCATGGTGCACAGAGCTCAGAGAACTAGGCTGTCTCCAAAGCACTGCTATCCTTTCCCTGACCTGTCCTGGTAAAAGTTCACTCTCAGCACCCCATAAATCAGAGGCCATTGGGCTGCATGGCGAGTGCTTCCTTGATCCCACACAATCACAACCGTGCAGTCCTTGAGAGTGAGTCTCATCTTGAATAAAAAAACCCTTTCAAGCTATGGAGTGATTTGTGCTACGCACAGGGGAAGGAGGAATTTGTACTTCTAATGCCCTACTCTTGGCAGGTATAAAATGAGCACCATGCTATTACTAAGCCGAGCTGGTTTATGTCTAGGAATTAAAGCGTCCAGACTTTGTGTCATGGAAGACTGTAGAAGTTTTCCTGGCTGCAGGATTTGACTTTTCCATTCCCAGCGACGACAGATTTTGCACATGAGACAAAATTGGTTTCTGTTTTTCCTCCATAACACTTGCCATCCACCTTCCTGCCCTTTTGATGCCAGAGACCTTCCTCTCCCTATATGCACTGCATCCTCCTTTAGGACTCCTGGTTTTTTGCCTAGTAGCTGTTTCCTCTCAAGAGGTGGTTCCACATTCACCCTCAATCTTTGGATTTGCACATGGATGAGTATACAGCACCTGCTCCTGATACTACAGTCTTTGACACTGCATAACTTGAACCACTCAGCATGGGAGCTGATTACTCAAGTGATGCCTGCCCTCCAGTTCTCTTCCCACGCAAGGGTCCCTTTCTGATCTGAACCAGACACACTCATTGCCCAGCTAAGAAGCCAATTGCTTTATCCACAACTCAGCACGACTCTCTGCTTCCAGCAGAGCTCCTGCTTGCAAATATCATTCAGTTACAGGCACAACTTCTGTTATCACCTCTCCTGAGTGTGATTTCTCTGATTGGAAAGCTGAGGAATGCTGGTTTTTCCCACAGGAACATATGCAGTATATGTCACCTGTCAGGATCATTTCATTAGGAGCTAGATGGATCCACAATAATTTGCTTCCTGAAATGATTCCAGGTGGTTTTTATTGAGGTTTTAAACACTTGAAGTGTACTTTGCTTGTTGGCCAGCAACCCAGAGATACCAAGTGGTAAACAGTTTCCCAGAAGTTACCAGGCAATGAAACAAAGTCCTTTTGAGGGAGGTAATCATAAAAGCTCATGAACATTTGTCCTTCTGTGATAAAAACAACAACAACAAAATTACCGCCCGTAGCACAAAGCTGAGGCTCCCCATAACCTTGCGGTATTTATTTAAGCATTATGTACTTACGATAGCACAGATAGTCATCCTGAGGCAGATGACAGGCAGCTAGTCCAAGTGAGAATTAAGTACAAGGGATCATAACAAGCACATACTGCTGACAAAAGGAAATCTTCCACACCACCCTGGAGTGATGACCACAGCTTCCTTTCTAGATTAAACAGGCATTTGTCAGGCTGATATCCATGCTGGGAGATGAGGTGCTGCAGGTAGCTCTGGCTGAGGGACAGATGGCATATAGGAAATTTCTCTGTGTCCACAGCTCACTTTGTCCTGCATCAGCAACACTACTTCTATTTTGGGTTAGACAGATCATTCTCCTGCAGGATATAGCCAGGCAGGGCCACCTTTCCAGCACAGCTCAGCTCTCACTGAACTATGTCCATAACTGTTTCCAGCAAGGGTCTAGCTAAATGCTGAGCCCTTCAGTGCTTACTCTGGAAAGAAAAACCCTTTGACGCATATAAATGAAAGAATGCATATAACAAAGTGTGACTTCTCAAAGGTGTAACAAAGCATGATTTCTCCACCAGGTGAGTCTTGTGACATCAGTATCAAACGTTATATCCTACTAGGAATAAGAATCAGGGGAGAGGACTCAGAGGGATGTTTTTAACATTTTTTGCTTCTGATGGCAATTTAATCCTATTTAAGCATAAGAGCAGAGGTTATACACTCTCCTTCAGCAACTACAATCACGGGTCTAGTGGATTTTATCTAGTCCTGCTGGTGTTCTCTCTGCCTTTGAAAATGCATATCCTTTGACTCAAGAGAGAAACTGAAGAAACTAGAACTGGACTCTGCAGTGCCCAAATGGCTTTCCAATGTGTTTCTCCTAACTGTAGCAAGTTGCATTAGAAGCTGAGTGAAGTATGGCAGAGATGAATATAAGCACGTGATCAATGGATGAGTCGAAGACCTTACCCATCTCACTGCCCTTTCCCACCTGGCAACGGTGGGAGTTAGATCAAAAGCAGGCAGGCAAGTTCATTAGAGCTTCCACGTCACAGCAAACAGCTAGCATATATGCTGCTGTCATCAGCCCTGGAGCCTGCTAGCTGTATCTAGAGCAGGGGGAGATAGCCTACGAAAAACTTGTGTACACATCACCTTGATTTGCATTTGCTGTGTTTGCCTTTGGGAGCAGATGAAGGCACCCTAGGACTATGTTTGCACCATTCTTGCAAATAATTGGTGGAAACCAGTTGCAGGAACCATCCGAACTAGAGCTCTGGGTGGTAAGAGCATGCATGAGCATGATGATTTGAGGGTCAGGTTACAGCAGCCCACTTTGCATGCCATAAATTTCTTCACTGTCAGTGGCCACTTCAAAATAAAATCTAGTGTTCTGGTCAGCAGCTCACACAACACGAGCTGCACACCTTATCAAATGCAGACCAGGGGCATTGCTAAGGGTCATGAAGGCTTTCAAGCTATTACCTGCTTCAGTTCATGTTGCTGATGATAATGGAGATGGAAGAATGATGGTAATGGAGGTAGAAGGATGATGGTAATGGAGAAAGAAGAATAAACACAGCATGATTCGTTGAGCCAAGGCCATTGTGTATTAGCAGGATCAATGCATGTATGTGATAAGTGGGTACAACTGCCCTAGACCTGCAAAGCACTCAAGCACATTTCTCAATTTGATGCCATGAATAACTCCACATACCTCCCAATCCCCATGTGTTTTGCCAGACATGACAGGAATAACTGTGCTACAGGGAAACAAAGGACTCAGACATTTACGTGGGAGTTTTTTTCTCTTTTGCTTTTTTCTAGTCACCACAAAAAACCCCTCCAAACCCCCAAATGATCAGCAAAAAGGGAAATAAACTTTAAGCGATTTGTCAGAGAACAAACAGCAAATTGAAGAACTATAATGGCAGAATGGGAAAGCCTATATATAATAGAGAACATGAATGCCAAATGCATTTTTAGGAGGCTGTATTCATCCTGGGCCCTGCGTCACAGTGATGCTCAGCAGTGCCAGACCCAGTGCTCCTGTTCTCCACTTCCCTAGTGCCTGGATACCAGGTACTGCTCAATGGACAGCATGCTCCCAGGGCACGGGATAACTAAGAACATTTCCTTCTTCCTGTTTAAAAAAAGTTGCAATGTCTCCTTGAGGTGGGGAGTGCACTGCATGCCCATGTGCCCCAGGAAAGGCACTGGAAGAGTGGCATGGCATTGGACCAGCACAAGGCCCAGGATCCCTGCACACCCCCTCATCCCGTGCTCCACTGCCTCCCTGTCCTCTTGTTTCTCACAACACGAGCTGCTGGACACAAGAGCTGGGCTACAGTTGGTTCACAGAAATGGAAAAAAGATCTTATTTGAAGGATGAAAGGACAGTGTCAGACACTCCAAAAGGAAACTGTCTTGTGCCTGTAATTTATGTCACTGGCTCGCTGGCTAATGCAGATGCCAGGCTACAGTAAATTTGGAGTGGTTTGTGCATTTGCTCAGGCAGCTGGTGTGAAATGTGAGACCTGTGTCACGTTTGCTGGTGGAGGAAGGGAAGGCGTGGGATGGACAGAGGAAATTAGGTTTTGAAATAAGACATAGGCTGCACTGAAGAAGGATGATTTCCTTTGAGGAGCTGTTTGCAAGGCTGACCTACTGATAGACCATGAAGAGCAAGAGCAAGGAGTAGCTGGAGCCAGGGCTATCAATCAGAGGAGAGCACAACTCCATGGGAGGTTCAGGTTTTGCAAAACATGCCCAGTTGCCTTTGGATTTTGCAAACCTGAACCACGAGTTGTTCTGAGCCAGGACCGTTTGAATCCAAGCCCATAAAGCTGGGGGAAGTTTAGAGAAACTCCCCATATTGGCTCGTCGCCAACTCAAATTAACTTCTGGAAGTGAGGAGGTATTCAGATAAATATCAAACTGCTCTCTAATGGGTCAAGGCCATTTTTTCCAGTGAACAAAAGTGATTTTTCTTTCATCTCTCTTACACTGCATTTCTCAGAGTGAACTTAAGATAGCTGTGAAAAATTTAAGAAGTGAAGGATTCCAAACCCTGCAGCAATGAACAAAATTCATTATTAAATTATTTCATGGAGGCTTCTCCACTATAAAACCAGTGAAAAATCAGTTTAAGATTGAAATGAATCTGAACGCAAGAGGCTTCTAAAGAAGTTCACTGGTATATCAAGGGGAATTCGGACAAAAATTACATATTCACATATGCCAGCTCAGGAAAGTCAGTCCTTCAAAGTTTTATCCAATGGTCCTGTACTCTGCACTGAAACTTTCTAGATTATGTTCCTAAGCTTTTCCCTGGTTCTTGGTACCACAGTCACTGTGAGCACCACTCTGTGAGGGAGATATCCCTAAGGTATAAATGATGATAATGATGATAGTATAAAGAGGAAATAGAGGAAAGCTTCTTAAAAATATCAAGGAAAGGAAAAGAACAGAAAATAATGTACATCTGCTTTTCCTCTAGCATCCTGGAGAGGTGAAAGGAAGGCAGCCAGAATGGCAGTTTTCTCTTGCTGTGAAAAACCTCTTTCCTTTGGAGCTACTGACAAGAAGATTTAGGGAAAAGAAGAGGGGGAAAAAAAGACATTTATGCAGTGGAAAAAAAGAAGCATGAGGCTTTGAAGACCTAATTAACAAACTCTGTCCCAAGTCACTTCAGTTCAGCTGCATCACAAAAGTTTGACAGAGATCCAGGGGACCACAACAACCTGCCTAAGAGAGTAAGACTCAGTAAACAATACAAGTTATTCCAAAAACCCACCCTCCTCCAAATTCATGGGGCTGGGAAGGGGAGGAGGCCACAGCTGAGGGACTGTTTTCCTACTCCCTAATAAATTTAGTTTACAGAACCTTTTGTGGGTCCCTTTTAATATTGTTTGTTGATTAAAGGAACAAACAACAAACTTACCCTTAATTTATGCTTCTTTTAACATTTCAAGCTTGGGGGGGATGCTTTTTATAGGAGTTAATGAGGCAGAATAGGTTCTTTATGGGGAAGATATTTTCTCACCAAATTAAAACCTGTATTGAAAATAAAATAATGAGATGAAGGTGGCTTTTCTTTCAGAAGTAAATAAATCTCAGGGTAGGAAACTTCTCACACACTTGGAACTGTCCTTATCAGAGAGATCTGAGAACAGCAGCTTCACAAGATGTTCTTTCTCTTTTCTTTTTTTTTTATATTTTGCCTTCCTCCTTTCAACTAAGACAGTAATAAAGTGTTATTTGCTGAAAAAGTGCAAACATCTCCAGCATGTGAGAATGCAGAAACACTGGGAGCTTTGCAAAAGAGAAAATGTCTAGTTCCCCTTCACTACAGCAGAGCCATGAAAACTCATGGCTGGGACTCATCCCTACCATAACCATGGGGGTATCCCAGGCAGGGAAGAGAAATGGGCCACATCACACCACCCTAGACACCTGTCTTAAAGTAGCTCCTAGCAGCTTCCATGTAAGAGAGAATTTTCTAAATTAAAGTTTCCTTGCTGCCTCAAATCTACTGCATTTTGCCAGTCTGGTGTAGCAGCACAAGCAAAATAAATTACCTGAGTGGGCTGTACTGTAAGCTCCTGTGTGACACCAGAAATCAGCACAGGATGTTATTAATTAGGGAAAACCAGACAGAACAAGGTCCCTATGTGATAGGAGAGCATCAGCCCTGGTTCCTCTTAGCAATGGGAAAGAAAGCCTTCCTTTCATTGCAGGCTACAAGCACACTCAAGAATGATAACCCTGTTTGTCCTCACCGGAAAGACTGAATAAATGTAGGTCTCTCAGGTACAAAACTGGTTGGTGCAGTCTTTTCTGTGTATGGTTCTGGATGTGCTATTGCACTTGTGGGGTTGTTCTGTTTTTCAGTGAAATGTCAATATTTTCTCTAGAAAGAAGATCATTTTTTGACTTATTTGTTACCAAAAGGCATTTGGATTTTTTTTTTTCTTTCTAAATCATTCCTATCTTAAGGGTAAGAAGAAGACTAAGCGTGCTCTGCAGCACAAATGTGGTATTTTCCTTCCATCTGTAGATGGGACACTAATAAGCAGTCTATAGTTTCCCTTAGGATGCCAGGAGCTTTGCAGCAGTGACAGGAATGCTCTCCCTGTCCTCTTGCTGCTGCCAGGCTGACCCAGGACAGGTAAGTTCAGTGCACCTGCAGCCTGGGGAAAGCTGTGGCAATGCCAGTTGCTTTATGCAATCGAGCAACAACACATCTCCAATTTCAAAGCCATTACAAGCCCCAGCACCGTCACGGAAGGGCATGAATGGGGCTGTTTTCATATATCTTATGCAAATGTCTGTTAGCACAACAATGTTATCCGTTGTTATCCGCAAACAGCAGGATTTTATCCAGCACTCCGTCTTCCTGCCTGATGGTGGAAAATGTATACAAAGTATGGTCAAAGAAACTTGAGCCAACACACAGCCACTCCCTGTGAAACCACATACTGCAGGAATGAGAAAAGGAACTCAACAGGCATCAAAAAGTCAACACCCAGGGAAATTCCAGCATTTGGTAATGGCTTGGGAAGATCAGCCCCAGCAAATCCAAATGCTGTATGTAGCTGACCTGCAAAGCAGCTGCAGCCTGCAGTGTGTGTGAGAGAAAGAAATCAGGCATGGAATGAGTAACAGAGCTGAAAAAGGAAATAATGTGCTCTCCTTTTGGTCCATGAAAGCATAAGCAACAGTGTGCTAGCAATAGCTACAGACATGTGATCATGGAGAGGCATGAAGGCACTTCAGAAGCAGGTGGGAATGCAAGGAAAGCATCAGCAAATCTCCACAGATAAGTCCCCAGAGTCAGGCAGGGAGAAGATTGAGTATCAAAAGGGACCAGATTGGGTGGACTGAGCTGTATAAGATGGCAGTATCTAAAATATCCTGCAGAAAGGCTTGCAAGCTGTGAGACCATACAAAATGGCAATGCAAGAGACATGCAGGGAAAGGTAAGATACTCTAAGGGCTAAAATCACATAAGCTGGAAAAAGCACTTCCAGCATACTGCATTTTGCAGGGGTAGGAAGCAAAGCTTCTTCATGAGTTTTTCTCCTGCTCACTGTGTACACATCTACAAAGTGTGGTCTGAAATTCACCCATACACTGACAGTCACCTGGAAATGTTTTCTGGGCTCTCCTACTGGAAATGATCATCTAACTCAAGGGAGGATACCTCTTCTCAGGTGCTGTGGACATGATGCATGATCCAAAGCTGCTGAAGTGAGTGGGAGTCCTACGTTGAACACCTCTGATTGCTCCCCAGAAGGATGCACAACACTTATAATACCCTTTCTAATTAAGAGCTATAAACTAGACTCTGAATCAGATAGCATGAATCAGCTTAATTTCTTTGTTCTTCTATGTCTGGTGATGCTGGAAGGGAAAGACCCTGGGCTGGGTAAGTTCCAGTTGTTCCAGTTGTGTGGGAAAAGCTGCGTCTCATTGAAGATACAAACCCCAATAGCTGCACTGTGACATGGGGCAACAAAAATGGGTACTTGGGCTTAGGAGTTCAATCCTCCTTCTCAAACAGACTCCCTTTTCAGAGACAACTTATTTGACTTTGAAATGGGATTGTAACTATAACTGGCCAAGAATTTACCACAGACACTGGTTCTCTTCCATGAAATGCCTACAGAAAACATCTACTGATTCACTTACAAGGTCAAAAATAAATTGAACTGTTTTCAGATTTTTTTGAATGAAATCAGAATCCTCCAGATCTCCTTCTCAGAGTAATAATTTGTTTCAATTTGATTTTTGTCTCTGAATTCTCTATTTTAGACTCTGAGTCTTCCATTCACTGGAGGATTTTTACAACCCTCTGGCTGTCAGCTCCTCCACAACACGTGCCAGTCTCTCCCAGTTCTCTCTTCTGCAGTCCTTCTAAACCCTCTTGCCTTCATGAAAGGATGAAGAAAAAGAATTCCTTTTTTTTTTTTAATCAAAATGTAACATATTATTATCAGCAAATAAGCTGAAGCAAAATTGCTTTAACTTCTTCCTATCTGGGTTGGTTCTGCAGTGCTGAAAGATTATTCAAAGAATTCAACATTTTATGATCTCCCATGCACAAGGAACACACAGAAAGGTCACCACAGCAGTTCTGAGCTGCCACAATTCTGCTTCCAGGATAACTGCAGCTTTGCCTCTATGTGCCTTGGTGTCTCTCTTGAAAAGGGAATCCTAGCTTCAATCTACAGCTTAAAAAAGTGTGTTTTAAGCATGCTAGCAGGAATGAAGAGTCAGCATCTGAAACAAGGATGCAAACAGGTTGCTACAGGAGGAGAGAGGCTGCTGTCTCAGAGCACAAGCAGCTGCTATTTAAATGAGAAACTGTAGCACAGGAGCCCTCCAGTACCTCCCTCCACCTTGCGTAAACACATGTCATGTTGTGTGTACAGTACTTTTGATTAGCTTAATAGGCCAATGGATGTCACTGTTGCCCTACAAAAACCAGAATGAGAAAGCTAAAAAAACAAAAGATAATTAAAACAAAATAAGCTTATAGGAGAGAGTTCCCAAGGGCTTACACTTAATACTGTCTAACTGACTGTATGCTGGTTAGTCTGGACAGCTTCTTCAGGGGCTTTGTAAGTGCATGTCTAGGGTATCATACTGTTAACTACAGAGATAAGGACAGGCTAATAGCTATGTGTAAAAAAGGAAGGCTATTACCAAGGCTAACAAAGACGGAGAATGGAAATCAGAGACATCCGAGTACAGACAGACAGACAGGGCTTGCATAGCAGGTAGGCTATCAACTTCTGCTCTGCTCCATACTCCATCACTTCCACAGGCTGCAGCCTGAGCAGGAAACACCGGGAAATCGATCTGAAGTCTAAAAATCAGGGCAGGTTTTTGTTGGGATTTTGCTTCTTGAAAGCCTACTTTACACACTCCCTTGTAATGTGTGTGTGGTTGGAAAGGCAAACTGCAAAGCAGCTCTGGGATTAAACAACAGATAGAAGGTCACAGACAATTCCCAAAACATCCAGCAACTTGGTCATGTTTATATGTTTAACAGGCCCAGTGAAATTTGGGCTGTGTCTGAAAATTGGGACTCAGGACTGAAAGATTCTTGCCTTTGAGCCATATCTAGTGCTAGATTTTCCCAGGCAGTTATAAGCCTCCGATTTTACCACTTCATTTGCAATCGCTCCAAAACCTTATCAACAAGAAGCATTTGTTGATTAGTTTACTAGGAAGGATTCACACTTGTGCAGCATGATGCTCACTGCTAGGAGAAACTAGGTCACCAAGAGGCTATTTCAGTGATTGCCAGAGATGCAGCTGCTATATTTCTAGGTCACTGGTCACTTCTACTTTAATGGCTTTATAAAGGTTTAAGAAACAAATGGAGGTTTTTGCTTGTATTCTTATGTACAAGTCTGTAGACTATTATCTAATGAGAGGCGATTTTCAGTTGATTCTTGCTATTTCAGTGAAGGGTAATTTACACTGAATTACTGACAATGCTCAAGGAATCCAGTAGAGAAAAGAAGAGCCACCAGAGGACAGAAAACATGTCCCATCCTTATGCATTTGCCCTTACAACACCTTCAAGGTGAGGAAAGACACGTGTGCAAACAGCCACTCAAATGTTTTGAAGTCATAGGTGCTTGTTTGGAGAAGTCACAGAGCAAGCTGCCCACAAGCAAAGCTGTATTTTATAAAACCTCTGTTAGTCCACAGCTTGTGTCCTGCTGATGAAAGCTTCTGAAACTTTCAGCTATCTAATATAGCCACCACCTCAACTGCATCAAAATCTCTGTGGGCTCACTTTCATTTTTGTTACATACACTGTGTCATGTTCCACATGTAACATGTCCTCTTGGTTTGCTCTGCCTAATAATTGTTCTACTTTATAGGCATGTTTTTCCTGCTGCCATCTCTTCCACCCTCTCCATCAAACTCGCTAGAAAGTGTGTAAACTAACTTAGGAGCAAGTAAGGAGCATTGACTCTTATCACCTAGGAATTTGCAATTAAATACAGCTTGCACAAATCTGATGCAAGCTCATGATGATGAGGTTCCCACTCCTTCTATAGCATTTGGCAGGATCCCAGCACCCTGACCACCAGGCCTGCAGAGTCACAATGAAGTCACCTCAAAATAGAGACAAAGGTTTTGAACACTATGAGAGAAAACAAAAACACTTAAAAAGGTATGAGGAGCATGAAGCTTCTGATCTAGATCTAATTCTGTCCAAATGTGACAGCTATGATCTCAATTGCCCCATGCATACATGGACCATTCCTCTGTGACAAGGGCTCAAGTCAACTGGAATCAGTTTCCTTAAAGGAAGAATATTATTTAATCAATAGGGAAAGAAGTGCCTGAGGCTTGCCCTAATTTAATAGGTCTGGATGCCAAAATACAGTTGGGATCTCTCAAAGTCTTGGTAAGAAGAGTAATTCGATTTCTTTCACATGCTGTTTCACAATGCAAACCAATGAAACCAACAAGGGAACCTCAACTGCAAATAATTTAGCAATGGAAGTGCACTGCAGCTACAAGCCAAAAGTGGAAATCTCTAAGCTAGCAAAGATGGATTCAGATCTGCAAATTATCATCACTAGATTTGTAGGCTAAGTATGTCCTTACAAGAGATTTGACATGCCACTGACCAGTTCAGAACCGCTGAACCACATTACTCTGCTATGCTCTCCAGCAATGAATTTGGTCTGAGATGTCTTTAAGATGCTGATGAAATTAATTCATTTTTTATTCTATCAGATCCCTTAGGAAAGTCATCTTGCTCTGTCTCAGAATAGGCTGAGCTCATTTGCCTCTCTCCCAAGAACAGGAATCCTGTGGGTTGCCTATTTGTAATAAACAGGAACAAGCCTGTAGTAAAGTCTGTGTCATGTACTGCTGGTGGTTACTGTTTATGCCTACTCTGAGTATACATCTGTTTCACGGAGCAATGACTGTCTGCTCTACCCTGTTGTTAGTACTCTATGAGACATCTTACCAATTCTTGAAATGAGAACTACACTTACCATATCTGCAAAGGCACACTTCAATTAACTGTTGTTTTTTTAACTTTCAAAACCTCCAGATTAAAATTTAAATGCCCACATTCCCTTTTGCAACTGGATAAAGTTTTGCTTCCTGTGTATGAATCAAGTCACTATCTGCAAGTCAACATGTCTAAAAAAATCTACTTCTGTGCTTAGAAATTCAATGTGATGTATAAATTTTGCAGTTACACGTTATTGCTGAAACTATGGAGAACAGAATTTGTTCAGCTATTTCTCCACGCTGAAGGATGGAGAATTTGGCAAGTGCCATAAAAGCATATATAAGGGTTTATTTCTGCTTCTAATTAGTCAGCATTACTTGGTGAAGCCTGGCTTGGAGGCTTTCTTTTCACTGATGCTGTCCCAGAACAAGGCATGGCTAGAAACAATTTACTTCTGTTCTACCCACAGAGCTGGCCCCATGCTCTGAGCACCATTGAGGTGTTCAGCACTACATGGTTGCCACAGAGCAACTCTCCTTCCTGGGCTGTTTCTTCCACAGGTGGGAAGCATGAGTCCAGGACTGCCAAAGGAAATTAAGGAGGATGTCGCAAACACACTGCAAAATAGGCCAAGGCTCAGTTTAGTGGAAAGAAACGGTTTCCTTTAGCATTATCATAGAATCATAGAATCATAGAATGGTTAGGGTTGGAAGGGACCTCTGGAGGTCATCTAGCCTCTAAGGAGCAGTTACAGGTCTTGTCACTTTGTGCTGATGGATTTTTTTTCAGATGCTGTGCACATTCAGAATCTTCCCTGCCATTTTCCATCTGTTAATCAGCCCTGTGGTCTAACAGAGGGAAAAAATCTCCACTACAGCTGCCCAGCTTCACAACACTGATGGCATGATACCATGACATCAGTCATCATGTGCTGTCATACAATGAAACTCTTGTTAACATCCATCACTAAAAGAAATTGTGTTTTATCTACATGGCAAGAGGCCAAGTAAAGGAATTCACACTTAACAATTAAAGTAAATAACAAAAAAGAAACTCTTAAATCTCTAAGTGGTAGTGAATGACTTAATGTAGAGTTGGATGAAACGGCTAAAATCTTAGAGATCTAAATAAAAACAACTATATTTAAGTATGTCTAAGCTGCAACTCATGATAATTTCCTTTGGACTGTCATAGATACTGTTTCTGAAAAGCCAAGCCAGTTATATTTTAATTCCCAAACACTTGGACCCCAAGTAATGATTTCAACAGGGATGTCTTCAGGAATTACATAGTAATTCAAGACTACGTGACACTAGAGCTCTGAAAGAGTGACCATTTAACAGCTGATCTGCAGCCACAGAAAATGAGTCTGTGCCTTCAATCTGCTCTCAAGAAGGGAGAGTCCACCCTACAAAATACGTCTGAGCAATTTGCACTAAGTATGGTGACACTGGCAGACAGAGTGCTCTGGCAGAAAAGTAAGGTGTCCTGTAATTCTGTACGGTTAAGATTAAATTATAAACTATGCTGTTGCTGTAAAGGAACACATGGTATCATCAGGTTCTAACTCATGTTGGGTGAAAATACTCAGTGCCACACACAGTCCTTTCTGCATCTGTGCAAAGGCAAAGTAGATTGTTTTCTAGAATCAAATCCAGGAGATTGCAAACTCATTGTCAGGTCTGGAAGACAGATCTCTCTGCAAGTCTCTAGCCTTTCAGTTAACTACTGAATCTCATATCCAACCCCTGAATAAACAAAGCAGCAGAAAGGAGCAGATTTATGTACTTCATACAACTGCTAATCAAATACACAAACCCAGTGGACACAGCACTTTTCTGAATGACACAATGCCCACCTGTGATTAAGCTCCCAGTGTGATATGATGCTGTTCTGATCAACTTGTCATCGTCTACAACAATTCATTCAACAATGGAAACACACCTTGTCACAATACAGAGACTGTACAGAGTTTTTGCAGGGACTGAGCAAGAGACAAATGAAGAAAGAAACATTCACAAGTTGCTGCTAGTGGGCCTGAGGTAAGCTGGAATTGCTTCACAGAAAAATACCATTTCCCATGCACAGCTGATTGTATCAGCGTAACAGATTCAACTGTGTTGACCTGTAGAGGTTTATGCTTAAAAGAAGAAGAAAACTACACGAAACAGAATGAGAGATGACAGCAAAATTCAGCATTCCAGCTCACCATGTCTTGAAGGGCCCAATCCCTCACAAAACAAGACAGACAAAAGAAGCAGCAGTGAATTGCCTTCGACTGTCGCAAAAGGAAGCAAAAATTTTCATGATAGATGAGGAAGCCACAGTAAAAGTCCTGCCAGGGAATGCTTCACAAAAGATCTAGTGTGCCCAAATGGGGTGCAAAATGCCACATCAACAGTAAAAACTGCACAAGTTCATCAAACCGCAGAGCTGGGGTACGCACCGTCGTGATGCAGTCCAGAAGGCCAGGATCTTCTTAAGCGCATGCAGATTTGACTGCATCATGATCTCTGCCAGGAGGCTGTTCTCAGTGAGGAGGGTGAAGTACCTTCCCCATTAGTGCTGCAGATTGTGATGGGGAAGGTGAGGCAGTGCATGGGAAGGCAGGCCAGGGGCAGGAAGGAAGAAGAGGCCAGCCTTGCTCACCCTTTTAACAGGCAGGCAGTAATAATGACAGAGCTCCACGCACCAGCAGTCAGACAGCCATAGCTTGTTGTATGCTCACATTGCAGTAATTGCCATTGCTGCAGGCGCTAAGCTTACGAGACAAGAAGAAAGGAGAGCAAGGTGACTGAAACAGGGAAGGAAAAGCAGAAGGGATGCAAGTGGGAGAAGTTGACTTGTTTGTTACCCCTTAAAAAAGTACTGTCATCCATTATGAAGTGAATGGCAGGCCTCCATGTTTTAGTGATCCTGAGCTGTCAAAGCTTGAACAGATCAACACTGCCTCACAGACATGCACAAAGGAGTGATGATTTACCCCAGCCCCATCCTGACAATTTCTTCAGAGTGTGAAATGTTCTTATAAATAACTATAAAAGCTCCTACTTCATTCTCATGATTGAGTCGTGGCTCCTTGGGAAATGATAGGAAAAAGAAACAGAGGTAATACCAGCAGTTCTCATATTTTTTCTGTTTTTCATCAGTTACCATGTGTGATCACTAATACTCATGAAGAGAGATTGGAAACAAATTTTACTGCTGGTTTCACAACCACACCTACAGGTGCTCTCAACCCAGCCCTTACGTTGGGAACTAAAGGCCTGGTTTGGTAATAGCCTGGTGTTTCTTGGCTGAGATACTGCCTCTTCAGATACTACCTTTTCTCCTCTAGCAATGAGAACCAGCCCTAGGAAACTCTTGCTTCCCTGTACCAAGTGATACTGGAGGGCTGAAGACTGGAGAAAAACTGTTGTTGTGTAGGTCCCTCTCCTCCTTCTCTGCTGTTGCTTCCCACCTGATGCAAAGGGGAAGAGATGAAAAAAGCAGGTAGCAGTATGGTGAAATTAATAAAAGAACCCAAAAAGAAATGACAGAGAAAGCACAGAGAAAGGCAGACAAGGGAATTCTTATGAGAAAAGATCATTACTGAATCACACATGATAATGTCTCTGTGCATATTTTGTGCCATCCTAACAAATTAAATCATCAATTTTCTCATAGAAAGTACTATAAAAAACTTATGAAAAAGATTTCATTCCTTATTATATTATTCTGAAAGATAGTGGCTCAGTTAGGTCCATCATGTACCCATCCACATTAAATTAAATAAGATTTTCCTGTAAGATAAGGGCATTTTTGTCTCACTCCTCCTGTTTCAGATCCTGAAGAAAGCAGGAATTGTTTGAGCTGTCATATAGATAGGAAACTGAAGCACTGCTAAATTTATAGATAAAGATCTTTAAAAAGCAGGTGCCTAAATTCATGGCCTGAGTTTCAAAAGCACGGAGTGGTTTACAGACCCCACTGACTTCAAAGAGTCCTGCTCAGCCCTTCACATGGTTTTGGAAAAGAAGGAAAAAGATAAGGAACCCATTTAATTGAAAGCCTGGCCTGTAGGTCAGGGTTGGGATGGGAAACAGGGCTGAGCAAAATGAAGGTGAAGCATATTACAGGCTCAATGCAGGAGCTTGATGCAATCTACCAGTTTACCTTAATTTGCTGTGCTTGTTCTGGGGCGAATGCGCTGATTTTCCCAACTGAGCTCTGCCTTGCCCTCTTGCTGTCCTGGTACAGTGTGTATTTGCTAAATTTATGGTTATTTTCCCCTCCCCATGCAAGAGGTCTGCATCTTCTCACTATATCAGTAATAGGAGACCAGGCTACCTAGAGCTTCACTAATGATGTGCTGAAATTCAAAATGTTTTCTTTAAGGAGTACACAAGTAGCAGGGCAGAGCTCTCCTTTGATCTTCAACCTGCTCACACTGCTTCCTGCTCTGCTCCTTCCCTGATCACTTCTGATATTCGACTCCTCCAGATGTCACAAAGAATGTCACCATGAAACCCAGAAGCAAGGAAAGTACCAGTAATCTCACTCCAAAACCAATATATCCACTCAACATCTCTAATTACAGACTGCCAGGACAGATTCACCAGCTTTGTGCTGGAGACAGGAATTTTTTTAATTACATTTGGTCACTAGGCTGCCAATTGTTCTGTCACATTATCCAAGTATGGTTCCTCCCTGCTCATTCTATACATCTCTGAAGCTGCTAATGCTGAAAGCAGCTACACCCTGGATTAAAGATCACTGTGGATGCCAACCACAAACTTGCTAATACTTCACAACAAGACAGCTTGCTGGATGGGCTCTCCTCAAACAGTGATACTGATAGATCTCCACAAGCTCCTTCACCCCTCAGCAAGGTTTAATAATGAAATGTGAAGTTTCACAATGTCACATCAAGTGAGTTCTTCACAAGCTCATTGGATATCATAGTGCAAAACTCCTGCTGTGATGTCTTTAGAGGCTTTCTTCAGTCTGCCTTACTGCCATCGTAACAAAATTTATGCAGGAAAAGGTTCCAAGTTACTTGTTGCAGCCAAGCCTTTTTATGATTAAAGCAAATTTGGGTTAAAATGAAGGCAACTTGGCATTCATCACCTGAAAATGAAAGAAAGCACTTGTACTTAGATTAATCTGAAGTGTATGCCCAAGAGCTTTGCTTAAAGCAGGACCATCATTCCTTCTGCAAGTATTCATACATAACTGACGTTGCAGTAAACCCCTCTCTGTTAATTTGGCATAATACTAGCTATGAGCCTTCCTGTTTCCTGATGGCAGAGATGCTGCAGAATGACCTTTGGCCACGCAGGCAGGAGCTGCCAATGTGCTGGTAAGGTTCATGAGAGGCAAACTCAATGTGTATGATGGGGGCCTGGCTACTAAATGGTCCTGTTCAAGGTTTTCATGTGTTTCTAGGAGGAAATGAAGTTTCAAGCTAAAAAGTAAATGCTTTGTATTGAGCAGAAAATGATTATTATTCTCATGAAGAAAACCAGTACCATCCAACCACTGACTGGGAAATGACACCACACTGTCCTGTGAAGATTGCTGTTCAGTTACCAGGCCTGGTCAGGCAACATTTCTTATAATGGCTTACCTCTTCTCTCCAGACAGATAAATCATAGTGAAATATGTGACATGAAACCCAGGCTTCTAAAAGGAGTGGAAGAGCAAGTCACCTAGAATGGAAATTTGTTGGCTTTTAGTCTCCAAATTTCCATATCTTTTTGTGGTTTTTTGGTTTGTTGTTTTGATTTCTCTCTCGAAAGGGTTGAGGGCACAGGTTTTACTAGACCTGTCACAGAGATCCAGCTGTGGTGTCCTGTTTTGCTGGCTGAGTTCTGGACTGCCAGATCCACCAATGTTACTACTGATTTACTTACTGCTGGTTATAGATCAATAAAGTTTACAAGAATAAAAATGTGAGTTCTTGGAGCCTCACCAAGGAAAACAGCCCAGCTCCACATCTGAGGCTTTTCAGAACTAGGTCTTTGATTCAATTCCAGTATTTTATTTAAGCCATCAAGTAAATGTTTTGGGTTTGTTTGGTTGGTTTGTTTTGTTTTTTAAAGTTTGGACCTGTGACTGAATATTTTCAAAGATCAAATTGGAAGCTTTTTAATTTCTTCCAGAAGTGATGCTGCTCTCGTGAGCTGGGGCTGGGAACAGGAATGCAGCATGTCATCACTGGAGCAAACACATCAACACCCAGCAGAAGATCCTTCTGCACACAGAAGGAAGTAAACACTAAATAACGTAACTGAGAGTATTTGGAGTAGCCTGGATCTCTCTTTCAAAGGCCAGACATACAAAGTCATCTTATTCCCTCGCATGTACTGTATCAAGGGATATAGACATGTGGTGCACACAATTGTTTCCCTTTTACTCCAGAATTAATAAGAATAGAATCAGACACCAGAGTAATTGCTTGAGAGCAACTTTCTCTGTAAGTCTCTGTAAAGCCCTGAGCTGTGGTATTAATTTTAAGTGGGTAAGTAATGCAGAGCAAAGAAAAAAAATTCCATGCAGTCTACCTACAGCATTACTGAGCTGTTTATTGTGTGTGATTTTTTTCCATTTTATAGGTTGTTTTAACAGTTTTAAACACTGCCCTGCTTGATTCATTAGTTTGGTCTCCAGTGAATAACTGGAGGTTTTTACAAGCCTAGCAAACATTCCACTATTATATTAGGATATTAACCCAAGCTATAATAGTAGTGACAGTTTGGTAGCTGCTCTATCATACAGAACTGGGGCTTGGAGTTTTTTTCTTTTCCCCTGTGGGTAAGGGCTGGGGAAAGGCAGCAACAGCCAGTCTTGTAAGGTGCTGATTTGTTCTGCTGCTGTCTCTCACCCTTCAGTTTGTCAGGTGTGTTTTTCAGCATACACTAAAAAACTAACCAAAACAATCCTGCAGTGTAAAAGGTGCAGGCAGCGACTTTCTGACACTTTTCAGGAATTGCTGTCACTGGAAATTCTCATGCCCCATCACCCACCCTGAGTAACCTTCATAACAAAACAGGGCTGAATGCCTTCAGAAATGATTCAGGTCAAAGCAAATGTTGCTCATGTTATATCACCCGGGAGACTCAGAAACTTTCCAAGAATGAAGTTATGGGAGCTGGGCAAGCCAGGGAGCTCTAATGTACTGTCTTTTGCAGACAACAAGGCCTCAGTGTCAAAGCAACAAGACCAAGGGCAGGGAGAGTGGAGAAGAAAGCCGCCCTGAGAACCTGCAGGACACTGGTTACAAACAGGTGGCTGAATACTAAAGAAAGAGACACAGAGAGAACAAGCTGCAAGACACAGGCATGAATGGAATATATTTTACAGCCTAGCATGAGGAATTTAAGGAATTAAGACGGTTCTTCTTTGTTTCCCAGCTTAGCAGAAATATTCAGGCTTTAATTATCACTCGTCTTATTGATGGAACATAAATCCTCATGAATCCCCTTCTGGGGCACTCTGCAGTCTTTGACTTACCTGACACCCAGAAGGAATTTGATTTTGTGCTTAACATTGCTGTCAGCAAATAAGAGAATCTGGTGTTAGAGGTTTAACCTCCTGTGTTTATCTCAGCTTGCAGTTTTAGGACTTGAGGCAGACTGGCATTAAACAAAAAAGTCCGATGTGCTTTTGCCCTGAATTGCAGGGTGCTGCTCTGTGGCAGGAGTGCCAGCAGTCAGCCCTCTGCCTTCCTCCAGCACATGGCCTCTCTGTCCAAGGGCTGGATCCTGCAAGGCTGTGTGTGCTGTCCCCACACCAGCACAGGGGTAAGTCAGATCATTTCAGGGGAACTACTTACGTTCTTAAAGCTGATCATGATCTTAAAAGCCTTGCTGGATCAAACCAGACTATTTGGCAGTGCACAGGACTGAGTCACTTGGGAACCACTTATTTTGGTGAGCCTTCCTATGGGGTCTGCTGATCACCTTCACAGCAGTGTTGCACGCAAAAGGCATTTCTCAAGAGATTTGCCTGCACTTTACATTGCACTATAAACTACTGATTACAGGCAACATGCCCTTTTGCTTGAGCAGCTCAACAAACATCCCCAGTAAGTGACAAAGGCACTGAAATTATGAGTGCAGCAATTTCCAAACTCTGGGACAGGTCAGAGCCAGACTGAAGTGTAAGTCACACACTTTGGGCTTGCCTTTAACTATGTCAGTACCTATGAGGAAAGTGAGTAAAGAAAACCTGATAACCTTCAGGCCTAGAGCAGCTCACTGAACTTGTGGGGACTCCAGATGAAAGGAATCTTGCAGGTCTGAGCCAAAGGTGAATATTAACATCGTCAAGACTCTTTAGCTCAAGTTTCAAGGAAAACCTTCCTCTAATTCATCCTTGTTTCTATTAGAGCCCCAAAGGGTTTAAAGACAATGTCAGGTGAAAGATTTCCAGGGAGTTAACACCCCTATTGTCTGTCAGCTTGACTTTAACCCTCCAGCCCTGCAGAATGTGTTTTGGTCTTTGGTCTAGAGCTCTTGCTATTCTAACCACATTGCATGTGCTCTATTCTGCCCCATTTGCTCAGTCTGTTTCCTCCACTAGGGCCACAAGAATGTGACTGAGAATAAATCTATCAGCTAGAGAGAAACCTCCTCTTTACATTTCTAAGGCCTGATGTAGTTTATGCACAGGATTTAAAGTAACTCACTTTGTTGTTCCTGTGCCCTCTGGCAATCCACATTCAATGCAGGAGCCAGGTTTTATAGCATAAACAAAGCAGGTTGCTAAATAATTGAGCTGACAAACTGGTTGGAAAGGTTGTGCTTCCAATCTGGCAGAGAGGCAAGCTGGTCCCTTGACCTCAGGAGCAAATTCTGCCCCTGCTTTTAGGGAACAGACATTGCCACCAACCTCTGGTCCTACCTACTAATGTGTCAGGTGATAAAGGTAGGAAATCAATATATATGGCTCTTAGAGATTAGGCCCTGAGACATCAGGAATCCTGCTCACCTTTAAACACACAGGCTAGCAGTCAAATAACTTTGTTGTTGTTGTGTTCCTTTTGGCATGGGCATAAGATGTAGGGACAATTCCCAAGGATCCTCTTTCTACCCTCTACCCCATTCCTCTCTATTTCCCCAGGCACTGGGTATCTGCCTAAAGAAGGAGGAGGAGGAGGAGTCACCAGAGCCAGTGGCAGAGCTCAGAAACTGGTAAGGGCACCATGGCTGCACACCCTCACAGTGAATTCTTCCTAAAGGTAAACAGTGAATACTATTCTAAACTTTATTCATTCTTGCCATAGCAATGTACCATCTCCCTCCAGCATGAACTATGATTGCTTTGTTCAGCCAGCAAGCAATCAGAGCAGCTATTATACTGTACTCCTCATTTCCCTGGAGGGAAGCTGAAATGGCAGTGACACTGAAAGATAAAAATCTTCTCATCAAGCAAATTTTATCCTTGGTGAATTCACCCCTAAGAGTAAATGTGGGTAAGGAACCTGAAATGTGACAGCATGAACTCAGAGCTGGCATTAGATTTACACTAGAGTCATTTTCATTAAAAAGATAAGATCCTTCAGAATTCTTAGGCAGCTTATGGTAGCTACCAACTCTTATTCATTCTTTAAAAAGGCCATTTGTTACTAACTCTCAAAAGCCCCACCACCACAGAGCTAAGTCAGATGAAAGATGTCTGCCTGTTAAGTTCCATGACAGAAAATATTTTAATTACTTTAAAATTAAAATGAGATCCTCTTATGTACACCTTAGTCATTTAAAAGTAATGCTTAGCTCTTAGGTCTTTTCTTCAGGAAAAGGTAAAGCACAAACCCAGTGCCACCCTGGAGATGATGAGCATAGCTGGGAATGGAATGGGTCTCACATGTCTGAACCTAATGGAAAGACAAATAATCACTGCAGAGCATCTCCTCATTTAGTTGTGAATTAGTTCTTCAGAAAGGACATGAAAAGAGCAATCACCAAAAAATCATTTGAATATCACATTGCTTCTTATCATGAAAGAGAAACAAGAAGAGTCTTGCAGAGGCTGGAAAGCATTTGGTAAAGATCATCTATTTCATAAGACAAATCTCTTGAACGTTTGAGACTGCAATGGCCTCTTTCAAAGCAGCTCTCACATCAGCCACACTGCCACGCTGCTCGGTGCTTTCCAAACACAAAAGCTTCACATCAAATGTCACTGATAAAATAAATGTATTTGGGCCAAATAACTCCACACTGTAACTTCACAGGCAATAATCTTCTGTCACAAATAAAGGTGACCTGCTGAATCATCCCTGAAGGTTGCAGTGCCACAGTGATGGCCAATAACACCCTTTGGACTGATGAGGACTACCTGATGCCACAGGGCATACCTGAAGATTGCTGCTGCCTGAGGGCCTGACTCTGCCTTTTCGTATGCTTTTATAGTAGCAAGCACTGTTTGTTCCTGACCCAGGAGCAGGGCTTCTACAAAATACAACCAATTACATAAGAACTAGCAATAACTGGAAGCCAGTGTCTTAATTCCAAGGCTGGTGCTGTATCCAGCAAACCTTACTGTCTCCAGTTCACACACAAGGCATTGTTTTGTTATTTGAAAAATGTTTTGTCTTAATTCCTCTCATTTCAGCTACCTCTTTTCAACAAACCATTGAAGGATGAGACCTGATCCAAAGCATCCTCTGGAAAGGAATCAGGTCATGAAGTTGATCAAGCCATCTAAAAAAAAAAGATATAGGACATTGCAAAGGAGTTGCTCCATCTGCTAAAACAGAAATTCAGGACCAGTCATTAATGTCAAGTGAAGCTGACATTGCTGGGCCTTTCTCCATTATCTGGACAGCACGTTAGCTCCTCAGACTGGCCATTCCTCAAAGGCTCAGACAAAACTGGGACAAGGAACAAAGCACCTTTCACCCCAGAGTATGTTGTGGGTCAGAAGGTCGTAAGACAGCTCAAATTAACCTTGCAATTGCTGCTAAAAAGTTCAGAGCCCTGGAAAATACTCCTCTGCACATCTCCCAGGGTGCAGTCAATGGTGGGAAGAACAAACTTGAGTGTGGGCAACACTTGGCTGTTCAGGCCTGCGAGCTTTTGCTCATATGAGTAAGCCTTATTGTCTGATCAGTGTCACTGCAGTTATGAAGGGAGGGGATGCCTGTGCAAACCTGCAGAAGAAGAGGCCTTGGCAATGGAAACTATGCTGAGACATACAGAGGGCAGCATTTTTGCAGTCACTTCATTCGTTGTGACTTTTCCACATTTCCCAGGCCATCTCTTTGCTTTTCCTCTTTCTTTTTGTCTAGTACTTGTCCTTGTCAGTGAGGCAAAAGAGGAAAGAACTGCCAGCAGTATCCTGGTGGCCCACACACATCGCAGGCTGGATGTGCTGTGTCGGAATGTTATCACGTGGCATCATGTAGGTGCATACCAGAGACGTAAAGACACAGAAACACCCTTAGGAAAGTCTGGGAGTAACCAATGTATTACAGGGATATCTGTTTAAAAGAGCTGTTCCAGTTCAGTGTTACAAATTCATTAGCTGCTCAGGCTGTTCGGTTCTGTTCAGTCTGCACAACAACTCCCAGGGTCAGTTCAGCTCTTGCTGCTGCCTCCTTAAACATGAAGTGTAAGACAAGAGGCTCTTGTTTCACTACTTCCATCAATGGAGAGGTCTTACCCACAACTTGCTTTTAGTGACTACCTGCACTTACATATATAAACCACATAACAAACAAAATACCCTAAAAGACATATGGACATTTTGCAGAGCAAAGCCAAACTCCCTGTTGGTCCTCACAGTTCTCTTAAACAAGCACACAAAACAAGTATGGTTTACTTTTGATTTACTCAGGAGCAATGTATGCGCCCACACCCACACACACCCATTCCCACACCATGAGCTGTAAAATGGCTTCCAGCCCTATGGCTTATGATTTATCTTCAACTTCAAACAAAGATATACGTAAAGGCAGGTACAAAGCTATATTTCCCTGGGTTCTTTTATGGTACCTCCTGTGCCTTGTCATGTTCTTCATTTCTGGTGGACCCTGCAAGAGCTGAAGCACTGCAGAATGCTCAAGGTAGGGAAATATCAGAATTACAAGTGTAAAAATTATTTTCATCAGAGATCCTAAGTTAAGAGGCAAGACTTTGGCACTACTGGGATGGCAGAGAGCAGATCACAGACAGGATTATCTTCACTTGTAAAATCTAACACTTCTGGAGAGCTACAGGTACCTGAGGTGCTCTGTTTGTTATGCAATACTTCCAGAGGTGCTAGAAGTACAAGCCAGGTTTGTAGTGCTCATGGCACCAGCCCCAACACAAAGACAGAATGACCAGTTAGGCAATGGGGAAGAGGGGAAGCAGAAATGTGGAAGTTATACACTAATCCTAACTCTGTGACCAGAGTCCCAATCTTCCAAGCACTGGAAAGACATCACAACTATCTGCCTGGCACTACAGTCATGGCATTCTTCCAGCTACACAAATTCCGAACACTGCTTCCCACTACCATCAGCAAGCTCCTGTGTGCCCTTCCCTGTAACTGGCAGCTTCCTGCTCCTGGGCACATGAGGCTGATTAGACCTGGGGGCTACCACAGGCAGGAAGGGATGGAGAATGATGAAGGGTCTGTTTCTCTCTTTTAGCTTCAAAAGCTTTATTCTTTGATGACTGCAGCTGAGGAAGGCAATACTTATCTTTTGCTAAGAAGCTGTTCTCACCATCTGCTTAGCAGGAAAATCTCCTGGGCTGCAGTTACAGCAACCAAGTCAAAAGTACAAAGACATNTCCCCCCCCCCCCCCCGCCTAATTGCCATTTCATACCTTCAGCACTGCAATGTATTTTTCAAAGTGCTTTGCACATGGTAATTAAGCGTTATAACATCCCTCAACTTAGGAAGGACTGTACACACACTGCCCGGACAGAGAAATGCAAATACACAAAAGTAAACATCACGTCTCTCACCTCACAGTGAATATGTGGCACAGACAGAAATGAAACCCAGGCATCCTGGCCCTCTAATATTTGAGCTCATCTCTCCCTGAGACCTGTAAATAAGTGAGAAAACTCTATTCTGCTCAACAGTGACAATCTGGTTACTATTCTACTGCTCTCCTACCAGTCAGCCCTCCAAGCACAGAGGCTGAGAGCAGAGGACACAGAGACCACGCTGTCCCTTCACCTCTGCAGGTGCTCCAGCCTAAACAGAGAGGAATCAATAATGCATTGCTCAAAAATTCAGGCTGATATAAGACCTGTTCCATGGGGAGAAAGAGACGGTCGGTTTGCAGGCCAGCCAGCTCACCGAGTAAGATATAGGTTTCTCTGCAACTCTAGGGCCCCTTTATCATCAAAGGCCTGTTTTTATACTAAGTAATTGCTTGGCAGTGGGTTCCTTTTCAGAGAAATGGAAATCAGCTGGGAAGTGATGGGATTTTTTGCAGATTTCCTTTCTTGAGGAGCCACCATTTGTATTTCTCCCTCGGCAGTTTTATGCAACTTGACAAAGGCCAACAGGCTACTGCTTTCCCTGAGTGCTAAGCACTTGTGTTATTTTCATGAAAAATGTAGAACAAAAGAAAATGCTGAGCAGCATTTTAATCTAGGTTAAATAGTTATCTCTTCACCAAAGTCACAAGATTCCCACCCCATCTGCTATAGGAGGACCAGCTCAGTGACATATCTGTGCATTGCTAAGCTGCCTGTGCACTATTTCTTTGCTTCTAGCCAATTATGCACAAAGCAAAACACCAAGTTGCACAAATTTGCCCCAAGAGGAAACTGTCACCCATCATTATAGCAATGCAACAAGAGCCTGAAACAATGCACCTAGTAATCAGGCTTTATGCAATGTTACTACAGGCCTTTATTTCGATGTTTTCTATGAGAAAAGAGGTATACTGCTGAAATTTTAGAAGCAGATACTGGTTAATTATTCTTTCATTAAGCTAGGTCACAGAGACCTAGCCCTTAGAAACCCTCTTCAAATAGATTGGGAGATGGAGGACATTTCCTGACATCTCTGGATGCACCTTGCCAGCAATCCAGGAAGCAAAATGGGACAAAGCTATGGTCCCCATGTCTCTCCAAGAAGCTGAAGCAGCAGCACTCAGAGATCTAATAGGCTGTGTCCTTCACCGCAACCAAAACTAATCTCCTTGAACACATGCTGCATCCAACACCTCTAGCTCCACACTGCCACCTCCACCAGTTGCTCCTGGAAAATAGTCATGGTCTGAAAAAGGGTAGTTCAGAGCATCAATCAAGTTCTCTTAATAAAGAGATAATTTTATGAAGTATCAGCATCTGCTTCCATGCTGTTAAAGAGAAGGAGCAAAGGCTACATTCATTGAATGCATTTGTTTCCTCTGAAAACACTTATTTGGCTCTGACAGGTTCTGATTCCTTTAACATACCTCCTTAAAACAATTCAGGGAATTCTACCTGTCTGTACAGACATGATCACCTCTCCTTCCTGATAAACTGGTACCTCATTTCAGTTTGTGCTTAGGTATAATAAATACCCAGAGCTGAAGTTGCTGGTATTTGTTTCCAGAGGGGTAAGGTCACTCACTGCCTTGACTCCAGGCCTGGAGCAACATCGCTTGCCCTTAATGATATCATGAAGCTTGTGCCCTTAAAAGACTTCTTATCAGCAATAGAGAAAAGAAATGCCTAGGAGGTTCCAAAAACGCATGACTGAAGGCTTAATAGGTTGATTTATGAGTCTGGGTCCCTCCCACTGTGGCTCAAAGTAAATGTTCAGTTATGATTTTGTTAAGGGCTGGCTGATCATTTCCTGCTTTGTCAGCTTTACTAAAAGGAGCAGCCTCTGTTCCTCTTCCAGAAGCACAGCCTCTCTGATAAGAATAACTTCAAGAAACAAAAGCAGTTCAAATTCCAATAGCACTAATTCATCAGTAAGCCCAAACTCCTTTTTGTTAGAACATTTGAAGCCAGGCAAGGAAGGTAGAGATAAACAATGTGGAATAAAAGCACTTGGATCCCAAATGAAACATGAAAAATGCTGTGTTTGCATTTGGTCAGGGTAAAGGTCAGTTCTTACCTGACATCAGTGGCCAACCTGAGCTATTCGTAGTAAATCAAAGGACAACTGGGACAAATGGTTAAAGGGAGCTGTGGGGAGTGTCACAACACTTCAGCAGTGTGTGCTTAGTACAAGATCTTCTAGCACAAAATCTGTTTTCTAAAATGTCACAGGGAACCTGAAGCATCCATGGATTTACCAGCATCATCCAAGAGGCACTTAGACGTGTAAATAAGGTAACTGTGCACTTAGTCCTGGCTCCCAGCATGTAACCCCTGTGCAGGAACAAACTTTGTCTGCTCTGATAAGGATATAAGCTAGTTACACAAAGGTGAGTGGCCCCACAGATGGCATGTTATGAACCAAGAAAGAAGCATTTAAAGTGGTTTAAGAGCACTAACTTGTTGTACTAGAGGGCAGATCTGAGGTGAGTAATCCAAGTCCAAAGCAATCCAAATCTACCACAACCCAGTGAGTTTTGAGTTGGATATGATGGATGCACATATGGGTCTCTGGGGGGCACCTCACAGTGACTTTTAAGAGTTCCTGCTAGTCAGTACAGAAATGTTCTTAGAAATTGTTATGTATATTACTGAAAGGAGCCAATTCTATATACTCTGAAGCTCTCTTTGTTATGTGACACTAGAGACAGAACACTAGGTTAAAAGGAACACTGATCTTTTTAGAAAGGGTCATGCATATGTTGCTAAAATACTATTAACCTTCAAAACGGGTTGTATCTTAGAAGGTCTCTGTTATGCAAATTTAGTGAGACATCTTTCAGAGCCAGGCCCAGCCCCAGGTTGTTTAAGATTAACTAGTTGCAATGTCGGGAAGAAACAAAGCCAGAGAGGGACTTGGGAAAGGAGCTACTAAGTGTTATCTGAAGGTGCTCTGTGATAACATCCAAGGTATCACAAAACCTGCTTTTCATCACCTGGGCTTTCTTACGAAGACAGAAGAAGTTTGGTACCAATAGAGAACATGTGCTAGGGTGCCACTACCTCTGGTGAGTGCACCAAGGGGATGCCTGTGACAAGCATTTATTTGGTTGGTGCTCTGCAGAGCTGGAGGTCATACGATGCATGGCTTCAGTGCCAAAGTTTATGTGGTTCTAGGTGGTTAAAATTATTAAGGTGAAAAAATCTCTAATCAATTTCATTGTATTCCCATCAACAGCCACTGCAGTATCTGATACAGACTGACAGCTTGAGGAGCAAGGATATATTTCCTCAGCTCCCTCCAGACTAAGAAGAGATGGTACCTAGGATCATGCTTTTTATTTTTGCTAAATAACGTGCCATGAACTGTGTAATTTCCTGAGGCTTAGCTCACCCCTTTAATGAAGTAATTGCATAAACAAATTTGTCCCCACACAGAAAAGTGGCACAGTAAAAAGGGACCATTTACTCTTAGCCTACTCTAGCACTAGTTTTTTTGGAAAGGCTTGAGGAGACTCTAGGCTAGCATATATTACAGTGACAGCTGTGAGTCCACAGCAACCTCTCCTTGTTGGTTTCTATGCTTTCAAGGGACAGCTACAAAGATGAGAAAGGAGCTTATTATTCCAGGGCCCATACCAAAACATTTCTGACTTTAGGATTCAAACAAACCAGAGTATGGTGCTTTCTCCCACTTCATGCTGTAAGGCATGGAATCACAGTCAATCTTCAAAAGAGGGCAAAATACTTTCAGTTAAAGAGCACAAATGAATGGGCTCCCGCATAGATCAAGTCTCAGCAATACTTGTCTGCTATGTGTCAAAGTTCATGCTGTATTCTGGAACTCTTCATAATGCATGGAGTTGTTAAAAGAGCACAATGAAAGTGCAAGCAAACTTATAATGCTCACTCCAAACATATACAGTGGTAGCCTACATGGATACTATGGGATACAAGTTAGGCCAAAGAACTAGACCAATAGTGAGACAAAGTGAGCTAATAGGTTTGGAGATGAAAGTTCACTGGGGTCTCACAGCAGCTCTCTAATATTCTTAGAGATCCTCTTACCCCCAGAAATCTAAAAGCATCTATCATGCTTTGGAAAAGCCAAGTTCTCACTTGGGCTTTCCTGGCTGCAACTGAAAGGGCTATATCACACAGATCTCCTCAAGGTGCTCCAGGGGAACTGGAAAAGCAGCAAAAAAATGGCAACATGAAATCAAAAGATGAGAATTATTCACACTAAATTGTCTCCCTTCAGTTGTCACCTCCAACCTCCTGCTCTAGTAAAGCAGAGTCAAACACTGCACTGGAAACAAAGCCCTTCTTTTGTTCTCTGAAGACTAGAAGTCTTTTTATATTTAAATGAAAATCTGTCAAACTAATTAAGTGAATATGTAACGGTCTCATTTTGTACTCATTAGAGAACATGGTAATGGCCATAAATTCCCCTGACTGAGTGTGTATGTGTGAACATGAATGTCTGGTAATGTCTCATAAACTTCAGACTGGACTATGTCTTTTATGTTTAGGTTAGACCTTGTAAGACAAACAAAAGCCCCAGTATTGCTTAAATTAGATGCAAAGTGCTATGTTACAGCAATATTATAAGCATGCTTCTTGTGCACACAAACAAACCAGGGAACTGGAGTGATGGTTCCCACCATGACAGCAATGTGGCCCTTGTGTAGGTCTGTAATGTGATGCATTGTCTGAGATGATGTACAATTTTCTGCTTGAAGATATATGAGCAATACAGCTGTTGCTGTGGATGGCTCTGAATATACTGTCAGTATAACTTCAATGGGATGTGACATTCTTGTGGGTTTTTTTTGCTTTTGGTATCCATAGATAAAATGAAGGGAAAGAAATAATTATGCACAAGCAGCACTGAAATAAATGTGTATATCATTTATAATTCACATTCCTTTTCACTCATTTGTCATTAGCAAAGAAACTTTCCTCATATGCCAATGATAACTTCTGAAATAAAACTGGGTTGGAATTAAATGAATCACAGAATCACAGAATGGTTTGGGTTGGAAGGGACCTCTGGAGGTCATCTAGTCCAACGCCCCTGCAGTGGGCAGAGACATCCCCAACTAAACCCTACGGCAACGTGGTACGACAACCCGGTATTCCCAGGTGGTCTCCCATCCAAGTACTAACTGGGCCCAACCCTGCTTGGCTTCCAAGATCAGACTAGATCAAGCCTTCTCAGGGTGGTATGGCCAGTTTGAATTAAACAAATGCAGGGCAAAAAATCAGCATCAAAGACCATCTAGTGTTACATATTGGAGCTGAGGCAGAAAATACTCAAGAACATTAAGGATTGTGCAGGTGTGCTGTGCCCAGAAATACTAACAGCCTCATGCCTGCACTTGAAGCTGGCAACCAACAGACCACAGTCCCCAGTTGCTGAGAATACCTTTCTGCAGAGGAAGAAGAGACTAACAATGAAGGGAGCATTGCAGAACCCATCAAAATAGCTGTAACAGCTTACTGAAGAAATAAGCATGACTAAAGACACCAAGTGCTTGATTTTTAGTATTGCTTTCTGCAGGCTTTCTCCTTTATTTCTTCTGCAGGTCATTTACTGGAAAGGAAAGGCTGTAAGAGCACAGTTATGACCAAGTAAGCCCCTGATTAAAGCTAAAGCCCAAATCTCTTGTTGCAGAAGCATTGCTGTTTCCCCTGAATGAGATCAAAAGTAAAAGAAAAATCATATAAGGAGGTGAAAGGATAATGGCTCCTGAAAATAATTTGGTGGTGATAGGGCTGAGATTATTTCTTCAAACATCATTTCTCTCATTAAAAGAAGGTAGGTATCAGGTTTTAATGACTTGTTTTTTCCCATCTTGGTAGGATCAGAGAGACTTTACTTCCCTGTTCTCCATGGCCATCTTGCAGAAGAAATGTTTTACCTGCCTTCTTATCAATGTTAAATGATACCTGCACTTGAAAGCAGGATTTTTACCCTTCTCCATAACCTTAGGCAAATATACCTGGTTCTCAGAGACTGACAGGAAGGCAAATCACCTACTGCAAACTGACAGCTGTCAAGTGATAATAAATACCTGTAATAGGGAGAGTTTCATTCCCCTCCATGTACATATCAGCTTTCATTGAAATCATACCCTCCTCTCTGTGATCAGGCCACTATAGCTGTGTGACTAGCTTTAAACATAGCCTTGAACCCCAAGGGGGGGGGGTCCTGCTGGTTTTCCTTCCCTCTCTTCTTGCATGACATTTCTTCCCAAATGGCATTTCTTTCGGTTTGCTAGTTCCCTGAGCCCATCTTGTCTATGCAAGCTTCTCTGCAAGTTTCTGTATTCATTGCAAGCTGTTATGCATAGAATACTAAAAATATCAGTATACTCTTTGGAAAAGTTGAATAGGCCTAACTTCTCACCTCAAACCTCTTGAAACTCTCATGTAAAATTACAACACATAATTCCTTGTTTTAAAGGAATCAGAACACTTGCTTAGAAACAATCCACTTTGCTGAGTCAAAGCAAGAGATTGAGTAAATAGCAGGAATGAGGCCACAGTTACTTGACAGCAGGAAAAAAAGTTAAGATGTGGGGAGAAAAGAAGTCTGCATTTCAGAAGTGAGTTGGCAGGGGAAAGAAAGGAGTAAAACCCTTCACTCAGTCAGCCAGACAGTTCCTATCCCTGCAGCCTTAATGAAGTCTCTTTCAGAGACTCTTCCTGTCTCAATGTTTTTAGGAGACAAGAGTTTTTATGTGGCAAAACCTTCCACAGTGTAAAAGTTTGCATTTGTCAGTAATATCAGTGCTGTTAAGATGTCTATAACCTCTAAGAATCTGGTCCCAACACTGGACTATGCAGTAAAGCCCTTTAGCTAGAACAGAACGGCTGCAGGACCTCAAGAAAAATACAATTTTCTAATCAAAATATATTTACACCAGTTATAACTTTAGCATATGCAATGATAAGGCAGAAGGAATCTCTGTTTTATCAAAAAGGATAATCAGGTAGCTGCACATCCACTGGAAACTTCATTGAATATACCTTACAGCAAATACAGACCTGCTATTGATTTGAATAGAATGAGATTTTGGCAATTAACAGTAGATTCCACACATCATCTCATGCTCCTAGAGTGTCAGAGCTCAGAAAGGTGAAAGCCTCCCCAAACCAAATACAAGTTGATCTCTAAAAGACCCTTTTCTCCTTTAGCACGCATCACACTGTAGCAGAATCCCAGCCCCGTTCCCGCTTATTCATGAGTATGCGTATGCAGGAGTGGGGAAGAGGGCAAGGAAGAATTCCTTTATGAAGGGAAAAAAAAAAAAAAAGCAGCCCCATTCCTGAGGCACCGTTGCTATGGGCCTGCGGGGCTCACAACAGATGGCAGCGAGAGCCATCCCTGTGCCTCGCTCTGAAGCTGTCCACTCAAGCATACCATGCGCATTCCCCACATACCTCCAGCCCCGTGGCTTCAGCATAGGGTGGCTCGTCCCCCTCGACGCCCTGCCGGCCTCTCTCCTCGAGGTGCTTGCACCAAGCTGTGGGGCTAGGATGCCAGCAGCAGGCTGACATTCAGTCCTCCTGCCCCCTCTGTCTTTCACTGTCCCTCTCCATCCCTGCATTTTCCCACAATTGAGCTGTGATATTCAATTTCAATCTTCTGAGAGTCTGAATCACTGGGAGAAAGCTGTTTGTTAACCAGAGGCTCGCTCCTGGACACTGCTGAGGTCTGCATCTTCATACTGTTCTGAATCAGAGTGAGAGAGAAAACAGCCTTTCAGGGCCTGAGCCACACCAGGGCTATGCATCTTCCTGCTCCCTGGATGGAGGAGGCAGCAGCTTTCTGGGTAACGGCTTGAGGTGAGGGAGTCTAGACCAAGGCAGAGACATCCTTTTTGCTGCACAGGACATAATCACATACCATATGCACACTTTAGGAGAGCACAGTTCAGAGCCACTGTCACTGCTAGGAAGGATTCACTGTCTAATGGGTGTTACTAACAGCTAAATGTGTGAAAGTGTACAGAGAGAAAACAATGTAAAGAGGGAATAGGAGAAGTACCAGGTGGAAAAAGCACAATTTAAGCAGTAGAGATGTCCAGGTGTATAGAAAAGAGATATCAGAAGCAGCATCAATGAACTCTAGGTCCAGCATTCTGCCTTGCTGCTCCATTTAGTTTAGCGTAGGGTAAGATTACTTGCAGAAGTCCCCAAAGTATACAAAATCCTGTTGAAAAGTCCCTGCTGCTGGAGAGTTCATGGTTCCAATCTTCCTTTCTGTGCCCTGCAAAATCCTGTCTGAGAACCAAAGTGTTGCCTCCAACCTCACAGCAAAGCCTTCCCAGCTCCCAGGGCACAACAGGGCTAAAGAAAAGTCAATCCACCATCACTCCTGCATGCATGTTTGACACTTAGTTGTACCGTTCTGGTCTCCTAAACCCAAACAACAGACATGTTCGCTCTGCAGTAGGGAATTTGAATGTGATCTGCGTGTCGCTTGCTGATCACACATAAGAGGGCTCTTTGGGTCTTATTTGCATTTGGCTGCTGGAGTCACTAGAGTTTTTTTCCTTTTTCAGGGAGAGGCTTACAGCAAGGATGAAGACAAAGCAGCAGATACTGTAGGCTAACCACGAAGAGCAGTGCTGGATATGTGCAGCCAGACAATTGCATTGTGCTGAGCTGCAGGGCTGCTCTGAAGGAGCCTAGGAAATGTGCTTGCTGCATGTCGGCAGGTTCAACCAAAATCCTTCACCACTCTTCTTTATGGCTGTGACTTGCCTGACCCTCTTAAATGTTGTCCTTCCAAAGCACCAGAGGATAGTTATTTTCTAGTTCATACTTCTTCTGGTACAGACAACCAACCAGCATTAAGTTTGAGAATAGAATTTCTCTTCTGCTAGAAGTTGGTTTGTGCGCCTGCATGTGCAGTCTTTTCTGTGCAGCCACGCAGGAAATTTTCCCTCCCTCTCACACACACAGTGGTTTAGATTTGGTATTTATGAGCTTATGTTAGAAATAAAGGAGGAATGAAGTTTCCAGGTGGCTCTTTCTTTCTTTAATCTTTTCTATGTTTCTCCCTCTCTTTTCTATCAGTCTTTAATCAAATTCCTGCTGTTACTTTAATTGAACAAAGGAGATGCTGGCACAGCCCTGCAGTGCCTATGCACATGGGTTGCCCTATAACAGCCAAGTTGCTACGATTTATTGTTAAATGGTCCCTGCAGGCTGTCATTTATAAAAAGCAGAAAGAAATGTCCAGGCTTTGGTAACTGAGGTAATTGTTAGTATCTGGTATTTCTTCAGCCACTTGGGTTTCTATGATGTATTACCTTTAACTCTTTGAAGGCTTCAGAAAAATTTACCTTTAAATGACTATAAAACAGATCAGAGAATACAGTAACATCACCTCTAGATTATTTTTTCAATTCACTTGAAGGAGGCAGCTGCCAAGTCTCTTTAATTCAGGCATCTCTTCAAATTTCTTATATTACATATATCACCTTTCTTCACATTATATACTACAGAGCACTGAATGACTCTGCTCAAACTGTTCCCAGGAACAGAGAAGAAACACATGACTGGCTCATCAACAACCTGATATGAAGACCACAGGAGATGTCAGATCACTCAAGCAGGTAGTGGATTACGATCCAAGATAATCCCTTGCCCATACATGAGTGTTCACACTGATTTATAGCTGAACACTTTGTTTGCAATACTGCCTGCCTGCAGTTCACCTCAGGAGACAGTCACAGCACGCAAGAGATGCAAGTGGGGAAAAGCTGACACTGTCTTCTGCAGAGCTCCCTACAGCCTGGCAGTGTACATACATGCGTCCTCAAATGAAGAACAGGAGGTTCTTCACATCCCTGCAGCGTGGGAACATGTCCACCCCTGCAGGCATCAGGCCATGCCTCAGGGTGATGGACTCTGTGCTGTAAAACAGCCTCTCCCTCATGCTGTGGATCTCTGTCAGCTTCACTGCCTCAGGAATCTCTAGGGTTACTCACATGCCAACTGGTTTTTCTCAACTGACGGCATGTACTCAAGCAAATGTGTGCTCCTGAGAGAAGGTAAATGTATGCAGGTAGGAACATACACACACTCACTGTCCATGTCTTCCTCAGATGGGATGGCCAGCTTGTGAGAGGCCAATGGGGCACTCCAAGCACTGCAGCTGACAGCACATGGGCAGTCTTTCCTTCACCAGGTGCATCTCTGAACGTGGTTTCAAAGAGCTGGCTGAGGCAAGACAAAAGAAGGACATTTGGGGTGAACGGGAATTTGCTAGTGTAACCAGTTCTAGTTTTATTGTCAAAATCTCCCTGCTCTGTAAATATTGGAACAGTGAGTGTGTATTAAGCAAGGCAATGCGCTGCACTCACAAGTTGTGGCTAGACCTGTACTTCAGAACAGGCTGTTTTAAGTTTCTTTTCTTAAGCAGGCAATCTATAGCCAAAAAGAAAGTCCATTTTACATAGACAAGGACACAGACTCAAATATTCCACTAGCACCACTTCAACTTGCTTTCACCCTCACTCTCAACTCTCACTAAACAGAGTCACTACACTACAGAAAAACCAGAGAGTCACTGCAACTTCAGCTGAAGTGTACAGCTAAAGGCTTGGCCCACATTCACAAAGACCCTCCAAACAAACCTAAAGTTAAAGATATCCTAATAGCAGTGAAGCAGGTAATAGTTTAAAAATAGCTAACAGGTTTACCAAAGGAGTTAGTGTGTCAGGAAATAATCAAAGTTCAGTGAACTTAGTTTTATGATTCACAACTAATCTAAAAGGGCGTATAAGTGTGTACAATACACAACAGATCTTCGATGAATGTAAACTTGTACAGGCTCATACTGGAGCTATACTGATTGCCATCTCTTATGGATCAGCCTGTTCCACACTCTCTTTCTGGTCTCTGCAATATCACTGTGTTAATCAAACAAGAATATATCCCAGACTGTACTGCTAGCCCATCTGTATTAAACAGTGAGGCCAAGTGCTGGCCTGGTTTGACACTTGCTTTAAACATCTCTCAACTTATAAAAAGTGAAGGCCAAAAAGAGACACTTACTTGAGCAGTGACTCTTCCAGACTATAAAACTGTAAAATGCACCCACCACATCACTGTGTGTATGTGAGTCAGGACCTTCGCTCAGGAGACTCAGTGTCCATGGCATTATTACTATCACCCTTTGACACCAAGGGAGGCAATAGCCTTAAATGTGCTCTATCATTATGGAGGCTCTCCAAAGTTCACCTCCCCTGCAATTTTCTGGCATTTTTCTTGTCCAAAGCCCAATAGATTTGCATACATCTCTCAACAGCTTCACCAGTGACAGAACCTGATCCATGGCATGGTGTTGGCTCCCTGTTGTTGCAAGCTCATCCAGAACAGCAGTTGAAAAATCCCCCATGGCGCTGTCTGGACACTCATTTTCTCTGAAGTTTATGATGCTTATGACAGTTAGGACTAGCAGGGTCTGTAATATTCCTATCCCCCCTCTCCCAAAGCCCTGCCATGAGGTCCGACCGCCTCTGCAGGCACAAAGCCATGTGTGGCTTGCTTTGCTGTAGCTGTTGAGAGGCTGCTTACCTTTAGAGACACCAGACCACATCTCAAGTATTCCCATCCTTGCGGCGGAGGCAGCCTGCCATTAGGAGAGCACAGTCCTTGGAGGAGGGAACAGCACTACTGCCTCGGGAGGTGGAGGAACAGGCACATACCGATTAAGATAACAAATTGCAGATACAGGTGCTGTGCGCAGAGGCACCTCAGGACTAATCCCGCAGTAAAAAGCAGGAGGTTTGCTCAGCAGAGGCAGCTCAGATTACTGCCCTCCTACCAAGCAGTCGTCAGCAGGCCTAACAGACAGGAGCAGGGACCGTGAGGAAAGGGGAAGTTTATTGAGTGAAAGTGCCAGTCAGCCCTCTCCTGACTCATGCAGACTGGTGGTCGGCTCTCTCTTATAATTAACATTGAACTTTTGAGAGAGAGAGGAGAAAAGAAACTATATTCAATAATGAAGTGCTTTCAGCCAGCCAGGAATTATTTATTGTTTCTCTTGAAATTCACTACTCAGACTTCACTGGAAAAACATCATTAGGAGTATGGGTGAGGGATAAATGCACACAGTGGAGGAGAGGTGTAGCAGGGACATTGATCTCTGTTACTAACTATTACAGCAGGAGAACTGTATATCCCTTTTATGAGGAAGGTGAGTATAAGGGGTAATGCCACACAAAATATCTATCAGCAGCATACTGGAGGAGTTTCTTGTCTCCACAAGACAGAGAATGACACCGACTGCCTCCATCCACCTCTTGTAATTTCAACTCAGGACAGCATATTTTTTTAAAAGCCTGGTAAACACAGAAGACCAAGAGGTAACTCTGAGCTGAGTTAACTGGCTCTTTCCAGCTTCTGAAAAATGCATTTTTAAACTAATGTTTCTGATTTTAATTAGCTGAGGCATTTTGTAACAGTGGGGAAAAAAGCGTCATGGTGTACTTACACAGGTATAATTTCCACAAAAATGTTTTACATGAAGACTGACCCTGTCTCCCTATTGGGGGGAAAAATTTCTATATTCTAGAGCTATTGATGTAGCCAGTGTTTTGGCCAGGTGCATTTATGTGAGCAACTTAGGCTGCTTTTGCAACAAACAGGAAGATTCATGCATATAAAAGACCATTTGATACTGTCTGTGCAGTTTCTGCTCTTCATTATTCTTTTGACTGAGATATTCCATTTATCCAGCCACAAGGGAGAAACAATACCAAGGGATTTGGATGACCCATACAAGTCCATTCATGAAAGAATGTGAAGTAGTTACAGTGACCACTACAATCTAACATCTGTTTTACTGAAGTAAATCCAGGCAAACTCATTTTCTATCAGTAGGATTAAGTTAGTGTTCATTAGCCTATCCTGACCCCACTTCTCTTTCAGAAGAAAGCTTGGATCAAGTAGGAAAAGCATGGAAAAGTTACTGAGAGATTGTTTTATATTCCTAGGCAGCTAGTGTGGCTAAGCAAAATGAGTATTTAACCTGGCTAAGAATATGTATACATCAGCATATATCAATGCCAAACAACTAACAACCCCCTTCTGAATCTATATTTACAGTCAGCTCTAAAAATCAAAGCCAGGCACGTGCAGGTTCTTACAGTAAGGATGAGGAAACCCAGTTATTCTCAGTTCTCTCCCAGCAGCTGCCCTGTGAGGCTGTCATGCTGCAGTCCTTTGCACCTGTACAGGCAACCAGAACCTCAAGCAAGTCCAAGTATTTGCTCTATTGACTAAAGGTCAGCTGAGGCACATTCACAGACAGAGAAGTGAGGCACAGATCAGTTGGAGAACACATACTTGTTTGTTCAAGTTCTCATCCTATCATGATCTGATCCAGCTCCAACTTAATCCTCAGGAAATTCCAAAAGAAGGAGATTCACACCCTAAAAAGCACTTTGTATAATGCTGGCAGAGATTTCCCAGCTTTTCCAGTGTCACTTTCTGACAAATCAAACCACAGTTTGATTATTGCCTGAAGAAGGCAAACTAATCCAAATGCACTCGGTGAAAGAAGCAGCTAATGCAGAGTGGCAGTGGCTAGAAATTGCTGTGTTTCTAATGCAGCTTCAGGTGAGGGGTCAGTCTTTAATGGCCCATATAAGATAACACACTATGGTGGCTGGCATTTTCTTTCCCCAAGGCATTTTCCCACTGTCCCCAGCAGTGGCCTGAACTTTTTTTAAATTTTTTTTTCAAAAATCATATCTAGATCTTCTTCACATTTACTTGTCACTGTGGGAAATTTCCTAAGAGCCTGGCAGTCCTAAACTGTAGCTAATTAAATCCTAGACAGTAAGCCTGTTGCCAGTGGTTTTAGAATTAAATTCTGCTCGCCTCTTAGCTCTCTGGCCTGTGTTTCTCATTGACCCTTCCCAATGAGACAGGAACTGCAAACATTTTCATTTAGCACAGAAAACTCCTCTAGTGAAAATAATGATACTTGAGACAGTGAAAGACTTAGTAGTTTGATCCAACACACAGGCAAATTTAAAGTCTTTACTTACCCGGGAACAGGTTGTACAGACCTCAGAAAAATACTAGTACAAAAAGTGGAGCAGGACCCTGATGGGCTTGGAGTTGGTCACACCCTTTTCCATCAGCTGAGGAGCTCCTGTCTCCTCATATAAGACTCCAACTAAAGGCTCATGTACCAGAGCATTAAAGAGATGCACTTTAAAGACCCTCTCCTTGTCCCGAGATCTATGCAACAGAGCAGACAGGGAGCTGAGAATCAATGAGACATGCCATCCCTGGAGGGACTTAAAACATGTGTAGATGGGGTGTTGAGGGACATGGTTTAGTGGTGACTTGGCAGTGCTGGGTTAATGGCTGAAATTTATGACCTTAAAAGTCTCTTCCAACCAAAATGATTCCAGGATTATATGACCAAGGGCACACTGGGAAGCTGTGGAGGAGCTCACCACTGAGTGTACACCAGTGCTAGTTGCCAGACCACCCTGTCAGCCCTCTACCAGTGTTAATACCAGCATTAGCCTCTCAAGCTGTCAGTTTTGAAACTTCCATGTGCATGAAACCTTCCTTTCTTCTGTTCCCCCAGTCATCATCACTGAACACAGCAGCTCTTTAGAAATATGCTCCTGCACTGCTACAGAGTGGAGTATGAGCCAATGCCTATTCTAATTAATTTCATTCATAAAACTTGGATTTATTTGATGCGATTTTTTGGCATGCTGTCAAATCCAACACAAAATTACATTAGTGTCATAAGAGGAAAGGATTAGTCCACAAAGTTCTTTGAAGAACTGTGTTGGCACTTGTCTTTTTGTAAAAATGCCAGCAGCTTCCCCTCTCTCCAGGAATAGCCCATTTTATCCTGGTCAATGAAGGAAATCACTGCTCAGGGAAGGCCTGAGCCAAAGCCTTTTTGGAGTCTGTGGGAATCTTTCCACCAATTTCCATAGGCTTGAGTCAGCTCTGAGCCTCACATGTCAGGCATATTGACATCTTCCTCCCACTCTTCGACACTTCAACAGGGTTATTTATCAGCTAGACTAGAAGACTTCTTTTACCTTTTTTTTTTTTAAAAAAAAGGCTTAGTTACAGCAATTTGCTGCCAAAAGAAGAACATTGTAGCTATGACATAGGTGTAAGTATTAAGGATGTCTGGGTTTAACTCCTGATCTTGCCACAGAAGTCTTTAAATTAGTTGATTAGAAACAGATTTGTCTGAAAACATAACACTGGCCATGCTGTGGCAGAGTGGAGGCCCACGTAGCCCAGCATCTTCTCCCTGACAGCACCTGAAAGCGGACGTGTCAAGAAGAGCATCAGAGCAGGACTAATATACCCACATGTCCAACATCCTCCCAGCCTCAGCAGTTAGTTGGTAGTGCAGAGATTGCATAAGATTTCCCCAGCACTTAGCAGCAGGTTTTTGTCTGCCACAGGACTAGTGTTTCCAGAGGCTGTAACCCTGGGTGAATTCTCAGTCTGAATAGCCCATTTCCCTGTGACACTCTTGGTCCCAGGGCTGTGACATACTTCTCCTCCCAGGTCTCATCGTTCAAGCAAAGGGAACTGGGGACAAGGATATGCCAAGAGAATAAGCCAAATAAGTGATGCAGTGAATCTGTAGGGAAGCAGGAAAATGGATAAGCTTAATCCTTTCTTTTTGTTCAATTTTTAGCACAACAGGAAAATGAGGGTAGTATTTTCTATCCCCACTCCTCCTTTATTTGACATGTATTTTTAGCCTAAGGCACTTTGAGATGGAAGAGAATTGCAGAGACTGCTAAGCTTGAGACAAGACACAAACCACCAACCACTAATAATGAAAACAGAAAATCAACTGCCCTGAATACTGATCTTTCTATGTTTTTACCTCTTGTTTACTAACCCCTCACTACAGATCTGCCCCAGAAAGACAGAGATGATATGGTCAAATGTCCTTCACTCTACACAAAACATGCTATGAGAACTGGCCAAATGCACACCCCTGAGACAGGTAAAACTGTTAGTAAAGCTGTTAGTAGGTATCAGAGGCAGCAGCCGCCTCATACTTTAACTGCACTATCTATTTCGATGGTGATGGATAACACCAAGCCCAAACCATCAGATCCTCATTCCAGCTACTTCTGATTTGTATGAGCAGAGGATTTGCTTGTGGGCAGCTTTGGAGAAGAACAAGGCTGAGGGATAACTTTTACTGCAGTGGTCTCAGAAAGACTAAGCCTGTGTGCCTTGAGTGCAACAAGATGTTAGGGCAACTATATGCTATAGGAACGGACCACACTTTGATATAATCTTGTATATACCACATAAACAACACTTGAACAGGCTTCCTACGGTCACTTACATCTGTGCAATTAGATACCTGCTAAGAACACCTGTTGCACTTCTTGGAGGTATGCAGTTTTGCTGTAAACCGCAGCTCTTGTGAGCTTTGTACTTCATGCAGTCTCACTGGCTCTGCAAACACAAGTGTCACCATCAGGGCCCCTCACACCCCAAGTCAGAGCCTATGTACTGGCCTGAACTCTCAAAATAACACCTCAGAAGAACTCTGCAGGACTCCTGCATGTCAGCATGTACAGAGTGAAATTCTAAAACATTGGTATTTCTCTGCAGAAAATCTTTACTTGCTGTTCCACTAGCAAATTTTAATAGAGCTTTGCATTCATTAACCAAGACTGACACTGGATCCAAGAGTTTAAAGAATCAAAGGACCAAATTTTGACCTGAGGTACCTCATCTGAACTCCATTCAAGTCAATGGAGTTGCTTTACACCCATCAAAAGCATGGATCAAACTGCCCGTGGCAAGCTTACTTTACAGCATACAGATGTGTCAACAAGAATGACTTCATGTTGTCACCTCTGCCCTCTCTGTACCAGGCAATAGTGAATGCCACAGAAACTCTAAGGAATGGCTTGTAGGAGGCCTTAGTCCAAACTGTATTTGTGTTAGAAACGGTGTCTGAGGGTTGTTGTTCCTGTAGCTGTGGTTCTCTTCAGCATATTTGCAGAACAGCTACATTTGCCATCATGCCTCAGTGATCTAATTGCTGCTGTTACAAACATGTTGAATGTAAAACTATGTAAACAGTGTGACGCTCTGACAGCCATTCTTGCTTACCGACCTGTGGAAAAGTCTATTTTTGGCAACTGCTGCAGGCCACTATGGTCACTCTAAAGCAGACAAGGCAATGCCCATATTTTGAGCCTTATCTTCACCCAGGACAAGCATAAACAACACAATTAGATCAAACTGATGCTGCTGAAAAGGCCTGGGTCTTCTTTTAATTGCACCCAACTTTAGGTACTGAAGTTGGAGAGGGAGCAAAAGAAAAAAAAACAAGTTGCAAAAAACAAACTGCCTTGTGCAATCAAACAACTAAGCATTATTTCTGTGGCTTGTAGCTTTAGCTTTCGAACAGTCTCCTCAGGCTGGTTAAAGATCAACTGAGTCAAAAACTATCTAAAGGAATTTGTTGAGGACAGTAGCTAAGCCTGCTGCTACAGAATTAAACAAACTGGTCTCTCCAGTTTCTCCCAGCAATTTGCACCTATGGTTCCCAAATTGGCAAACTGTAAGCAAAAAGATCAGCACCAGCCTGTGAATTCCTCCCATACTGAATTTTCTCTGATTTTCCTTTCACATTCCCTTCATTGAAAGTACTCCCACTCTTTTCCTCTATTAAACTTGATCAATTACAGACTGACGACGACTAATGATGCATCAGTACTGAGCTTTGCTGATGACATTCCAAGTGAAACAACCCATCATTGCATCAGCCTGTCTACAGACACAGCAAGGTGTTGCAACATCATGCTGCTATAGAGAGCTCCTGAGTTTTTAATTTGAAAAACAAACAATCAAATCTTCAAAAACATGAGGACCTTGAATATGTTTTGGAAAGAACCAAAACCACACGCACTGAGCAGGCTTTGCTATTGTTTGCATATGGCTTTTAAGGGGTAAAGTCCATGTCAGTGTTAGTTTGTGTCACTCCTTAAGCAAGAGCTCACATGAAGACTGAAATCACAGGTCAAAAATGACTAGGCAGTGTTTCAGACAGCTGCAAATCTAATCCACTTCAGTCAAATAATTATGACCAATTTACAAAAATCAGCACCTTAGGCACTCCAAAAAAAATTTATTTTCAGATGATGTAGTACAGCAAAACATCATCTTGCCCACGCAACAAAAACCATCATAGTGTTTCCTTCACCAGTCTTAATGGCTAAACTCATTATGTCTGGGGCAAAGACAATCTGCACATGCTTGGTGCTGCAGCTTTACCTCAAGCCTGGCTTGCAAACCTTGGTTCACTCACATTTCATCATGCAGATAGGCTGGCTTCCCAGCAGCATCTCCCTGACTGAGATGAAGGTTCCACACAGCTCTTTATTGAGCTTCCTTCCTTACTTTATTTCTTTTGCATCTTGCCTCATTTCATTTCATATTATTGGATGCTTTTATTTAATGTAGAAACTCACTTTCCCCTTCCTACTTTCCTCTTTCTCATTATCCTCCTCTAGGACCCTTCTTTTGCCCCTTTTCATTCACTTTCCCTCTAGCACTAAAGACAAAACCTTTGTCTTCTACCTTGCCAGCTGCCGGAACAATGCAGAGTCTTGTAACCTTTGATGACAGAAAATTCAGAGAAACTTGTGACCTGCTGCCTACAAAGCAGTCAGGACCTCACATTTTTGTTCTTTTGCTGCTTTCATGTCAGCACTGCAGTCTGTCCTTGGGACTGTGTCAAATTACCTCAGCTAAAGCTGAGCTCTTAGCTCTTAATTACCATTTTTCACTTCTAAGTTTATGGATTGTTACTGAGCTTTAAATGTGCACGAAGGGCTTAAAGTACCTTGGCAAAGGAATAGTATGTGAATGTAATCCCTCTTAAAGTTAACAGGCTTGATCTTCCTAGTGATGATGAAATGAAACCATGAAAGGCTCCGAAGCAAATTTTCTTCAAGTTCACTACAGTATACCAAATCAGGAAAACATCAAATACCCTTGTATACTCCTTAAAGAGGAGAAGAAAAGGTGAAAAGGTCTTGGGAACTTAAAAATAATGGAGAAAGAAACTATTACATTACACTGTGAAGTGTAATTTTGGAACATAAAACACTGCTGTCAGATTGTGGATTTTTTTCAGAGGTTTTTCCTCTTTCAATAACTCATCAACTGTAATGAGAACCATGTGATCAATGTCCATTGGGATTACTCTGCCTCTCAGGATTCCTACTGCAGGTGAAAAACTACTCAAGGAAATTTAAAAGTTGCTTTTTTTCTCTTTTAGCTTGAAGAAAGTAGCCTCAGAACTTTCTAAGAGATGTAGTCCTGTGATTCAGGCATTCCCTAAGGAACTATTAGGAACTGCTGAATTTTGGCCTGGCTATGACACTGCTGGGCAGTGGAGATTTGGGTAAGGATTTCAGATGCTTGGATGTATCAGTGACAAAGGAGTCATACCTGTATGCTTAACACAAGGCTTTTGCGAGATCAGGCCAAATCTTAGACTGTCAGCTGGAGATGTGGGGGAATGGCTGTGACATCCTGCAGGGCAGGAGAGAGGGAGGGAAGAAGTGTTGGACCTTGCCTACCTGCGGACCACTAGCTTCAGTTTCTTATAGGACCCTTTAACCAGGGAGATGGCTTCTCTCCTAGAGCTGCTCAGTTCCACTTCATTGATGTTCACCACCTCATCACCAGCCTGCAGCTTCGAAGGCAGGGAGTCTGCTTTACCACCCTCTTCGATCTGCACAGAAAAGAGAGGAGAAAGAAATGGTGAGACATACCTGCCACAGTCTGGCTATCACATGCAGAACTAAGAGTACATTTCTGTTGAAGGAATTAAGTCTATGCCATGGGACAAGTTTAATAGATAACAAAAAGAGTGATGAAAACAACAGAATTAACAAGAAAACTAAATTAGTGTTTTATATATATACATACACACACATACAAACAACACAAGACCCAAATACATTGAGCCAGCCACTGAGCAATCCCTTGCCTAGCAACTGTGTCCTTCAAGCACATTGATTCTCCATCAGTGTGCCAGCAGAAACACACCAAGTCTGCAAAGAAGTAAGTGACAAGAAAATTTGGCTCTGAATCTCTGAACTTCAGCCTTGTGCACTACTGCACCACCTCTCTGCAAAGGCATACCAACACAGGAGAGGGCGAGGTTATATATGGGTTAATTTTGAGTTTCTGGAGATTCAGGAGTGCAACTGATACAGCCTTTATTACTAAACTTGCCACCACAAAATCTGATATTCAGAGCACCTGGCAGAGCCTGTTCAACAGAAGCTGTGACCTGTGTTAGCAGTTGTCAGGTGACCCACACTTAAGTACAACTTCTCATAGTGCATTAGAAGTAATATCTCATCCTTCAGGCCTACACCTTCCCAGACATCATACTGAGACAAAGAAATGTATCTGAATTGGAATAAGACTCTGGCCCAGCCAGTAGAAAGGCTGTTATTTGCAGGGGTACCATTTTCTGAGCAGTGAAATTGCATACTCACTTCTGGAAGTTACTTTTATTTCAAGTCATGCCAGGCAAAGTGTAATTGAGCCATAATCCAGACATGTAACTCAGCACATGTAGACGCATTATCCAGATTTTTAGCAGAATTAGTTTCAGTGTTGAATGGTGATTTTTCTCAGGCAAAGTTGATCTGTTCTGAACAATAGTATTACAGCTCATGTACCTTCTAAAACTGACTTCCACAAACATTGGCTTATAAATTCTCTGAACCTCCTACAAAGGTAGGTAAAAACCATTGTCATTCATCCTACCAGGAAGTCATTCCACTGATGAATCTGATGAATGAGTTTTTTCTTTTCTTCTTAAGAATCAATAAACCCACAGGAATGAGACTTCATATAAAGTGCCTTGTATGACAATTACCAGAAAAGGTGAAAGATGAAACATTAAAGCTTGCTGCCAGAATAAATAAATAACAAACTAAAAATGCAGTAATGCTCCAATTTATTGCTGTTATGAAGGAAAACAGGTGGGTATAATTTCAATGAAATACAATAGAGTGGGGTTCTATGGGTTAGATTAACTTGTGATATAGTCAACAGAAAGGCTTTTTTTTTGTTTGGTTTGGTTTTGTTATGCTAGATCACATACAATGCAAAAAAGGTATGCTTGGAAAAATATCTCCTGCAACAAATACCAACTACTACAAAGGCTGATACTCATCAGAAGCATTTGTATTCATCTGGAGAAGAGAAGGCTCCAAGGAGACCTTCCAGTATCTGAAGTATTGTAGCCTTCCAGTATCTGAAGGGGGCCTACAAGAGGGCTGGTGAAGGACTTTTTAGAACTAGGGATAATGAACACAAGATTGGGGAGGGTAGATTTAGGCTGGATGTCAGGAAGAAGTTCTTCACCATGAGGGTGGTGAGACACTGGAACAGGTTCCCCAGAGAGGTGGTAGAAGCCCCATCCCTGGAAGTTTTTAAGGCCAGGCTAGATGGGGCTCTGAGCAACGTGATCTAGTGGGAGGTATCCCTGCCCATGGCAGCGGGATTGGAACTAGATGATCTTTATGGTCCCTTCCAACCCTGATAATTCTATGATTCTATTTCTGCCTTGAGGAATCCTGACCTTAAAAAATCACCAATTGTTGTATGTGCTTTATCCTCTAGTAATTCAAATTGTATTTATATATTCTCGGTTTTTGGACTCCCTGGGATCACTGTTTTAAGGTTCTCTTTGCAACCACAGGGGCCAGGCATTTCATTTTCTCCTATTGGTTAGTGAAGTTTCTTCCATAGCCACCTTTATAATTAATGTGAAACCAAGGACTTTAAGGAAAGACTAAACCCCACAATACTTCTGATAAGGTTGCTAACATTATGAACAGCTCTGAAAGAAATCATGCTACAAATCCTTATGTGTCCAGCTTATGCCTGGGCCAAGGGCTCTTAAACTGTAGCTTGCAAGGTCATGTAGCCAGCCACAGTACCATAGTAAAGAATTTCTTTAAGGAAAGTTTGTTAGCATGAGTACAGAGTCAGCTGAAGGTAATTTCAGAGGCTGAGAATGATCTGCTTTGCTCCTTTGTACTCAAACTATGCATGAGCAAGATCTAAAACAAGACTGACTTTTTGTGATTACAATTTTTTGATGGCAGCATCATAACCATACTAGTAATGTACTTAGAGAGAATATNGAGCCAGCCACTGAGCAATCCCTTGCCTAGCAACTGTGTCCTTCAAGCACATTGATTCTCCATCAGTGTGCCAGCAGAAACACACCAAGTCTGCAAAGAAGTAAGTGACAAGAAAATTTGGCTCTGAATCTCTGAACTTCAGCCTTGTGCACTACTGCACCACCTCTCTGCAAAGGCATACCAACACAGGAGAGGGCGAGGTTATATATGGGTTAATTTTGAGTTTCTGGAGATTCAGGAGTGCAACTGATACAGCCTTTATTACTAAACTTGCCACCACAAAATCTGATATTCAGAGCACCTGGCAGAGCCTGTTCAACAGAAGCTGTGACCTGTGTTAGCAGTTGTCAGGTGACCCACACTTAAGTACAACTTCTCATAGTGCATTAGAAGTAATATCTCATCCTTCAGGCCTACACCTTCCCAGACATCATACTGAGACAAAGAAATGTATCTGAATTGGAATAAGACTCTGGCCCAGCCAGTAGAAAGGCTGTTATTTGCAGGGGTACCATTTTCTGAGCAGTGAAATTGCATACTCACTTCTGGAAGTTACTTTTATTTCAAGTCATGCCAGGCAAAGTGTAATTGAGCCATAATCCAGACATGTAACTCAGCACATGTAGACGCATTATCCAGATTTTTAGCAGAATTAGTTTCAGTGTTGAATGGTGATTTTTCTCAGGCAAAGCTGATCTGTTCTGAACAATAGTATTACAGCTCATGTACCTTCTAAAACTGACTTCCACAAACATTGGCTTATAAATTCTCTGAACCTCCTACAAAGGTAGGTAAAAACCATTGTCATTCATCCTACCAGGAAGTCATTCCACTGATGAATCTGATGAATGAGTTTTTTCTTTTCTTATCAAGAATCAATAAACCCACAGGAATGAGACTTCATATAAAGTGCCTTGTATGACAATTACCAGAAAAGGTGAAACATTAAAGCTTGCTGCCAGAATAAATAAATAACAAACTAAAAATGCAGTAATGCTCCAATTTATTGCTGTTATGAAGGAAAACAGGTGGGTATAATTTCAATGAAATACAATAGAGTGGGGTTCTATGGGTTAGATTAACTTGTGATATAGTCAACAGAAAGGCTTTTTTTTTGTTTGGTTTGGTTTTGTTATGCTAGATCACATACAATGCAAAAAAGGTATGCTTGGAAAAATATCTCCTGCAACAAATACCAACTACTACAAAGGCTGATACTCATCAGAAGCATTTGTATTCATCTGGAGAAGAGAAGGCTCCAAGGAGACCTTCCAGTATCTGAAGTATTGTAGCCTTCCAGTATCTGAAGGGGGCCTACAAGAGGGCTGGTGAAGGACTTTTTAGAACTAGGGATAATGAACACAAGATTGGGGAGGGTAGATTTAGGCTGGATGTCAGGAAGAAGTTCTTCACCATGAGGGTGGTGAGACACTGGAACAGGTTCCCCAGAGAGGTGGTAGAAGCCCCATCCCTGGAAGTTTTTAAGGCCAGGCTAGATGGGGCTCTGAGCAACGTGATCTAGTGGGAGGTATCCCTGCCCATGGCAGCGGGATTGGAACTAGATGATCTTTATGGTCCCTTCCAACCCTGATAATTCTATGATTCTATTTCTGCCTTGAGGAATCCTGACCTTAAAAAATCACCAATTGTTGTATGTGCTTTATCCTCTAGTAATTCAAATTGTATTTATATATTCTCGGTTTTTGGACTCCCTGGGATCACTGTTTTAAGGTTCTCTTTGCAACCACAGGGGCCAGGCATTTCATTTTCTCCTATTGGTTAGTGAAGTTTCTTCCATAGCCACCTTTATAATTAATGTGAAACCAAGGACTTTAAGGAAAGACTAAACCCCACAATACTTCTGATAAGGTTGCTAACATTATGAACAGCTCTGAAAGAAATCATGCTACAAATCCTTATGTGTCCAGCTTATGCCTGGGCCAAGGGCTCTTAAACTGTAGCTTGCAAGGTCATGTAGCCAGCCACAGTACCATAGTAAAGAATTTCTTTAAGGAAAGTTTGTTAGCATGAGTACAGAGTCAGCTGAAGGTAATTTCAGAGGCTGAGAATGATCTGCTTTGCTCCTTTGTACTCAAACTATGCATGAGCAAGACCTAAAACAAGACTGACTTTTTGTGATTACAATTTTTTGATGGCAGCATCATAACCATACTAGTAATGTACTTAGAGAGAATATAAATGGAGATACAGATTGATCTTTTGTTGTTTACATATTTATTAATGATGTTAGCCTTCTCATCTATCTATTGCTTAGGCACAGTTGTGTCATCTATTCGGCTGCGTGCAAATTCCTTAAAATTCCTGGAGGAAAACATTCACAATAGGCCTGTGGCCTAGCACTAGAGAGTCAAAAGAGGCAAAAAGACTCCCAAGTTTCCACCAAAGGTCCAGAAACAAGGTACTGTCTCCCAAAGTAAGGCTCAGATGCTCCTTGTTAATTTCTTCTCTCTGAATGCCTCTGAAAATATTTGTGTTTAAGGAGTGGTGATATTTCAAGGAAAAGACTGAATGATTCAAAGAAAACAAGCTGCACTATAAACACAGAGCTCTATCCCTATCCAGCATAACAACCATCAACAAAGCAAACACCCCTCAGCATACATGTAACCTATTTAAATGAACACCTGCTTCACTGGACAAGGCTGAACAAAGTCAAAGATGGGACTACTGGGTCTGTGATGCACTGAGCAATCAAGGATGAAATATGCTTGCAAAGATGTGCATGCCACAGTAGAAAAATACTACACAGGCAGGCCACTTGTGCATGTGGTTATCCTCTCTGAACAACCCTGTGGACCAGGTCTCAAGTGTGAGGAGATGAAAAGGCAAGTCTTCAGCTGTTTCCTAGATGTCAAGTGATTCTAAGCGTGATCAGCCAGCAAGGGCACAGCCAGCAATACAGTCTGCTGCTTTAAATGTGCAAGTTGTGCTGGAGTAGTTTGAGCAGACATAGCATTGTCAAAATCATCATGAATAGTCACTTGCACCAGAAATGCAACTGCTGCGAGATACAGGACCTAGTGTAAGAGGTCAATCAATAGCCAATAAGACCTCTTGTGCTTATTTAAGCTAAGAAAAACAAGGTGATATGCAGCCAGAAAACCTTCTGGGTGTAGGATTGTCATTCATCCATCAGGAGCAGGAGGAGCCAGCAGAAGCCGGACAGGGACTGAAGTTGTTTTTCCTGTTGGCTGGACTGAGCCAAATCACTCTGCCAAGTTGAGTTAGAAGAGGTGACTCTGATGAGTACAGGGTGGAGGAATATACCTAAAAAAACAGGCTGATGTTGAACTTGATGTGGGGGTTGAATTCAATGGTTGGTCTTACTGCAGGTGCTGTGAGTAGTGTCAGCTGCCCAGGCACTGCCATGTGGGGAGAAGAACCCCTCCCACTGGAATCAGCAGGAGCAGCTGTACAGCAAAATATTCATCAATAGCATATAGACTCTTGGTTTTCGTGCCTCAGTTTCCCACCTGTGTAATAGACACAATCATTACTACCTTTATCTGTCCTGCCTAGCTAATATGTGAGCTCTCCGTGGGTGGCAATGATCCAAATCTTGGTGCTCACTCCAGGAGCTGTCTCTGCAAACCCCTAGCTCACAGGCCCTGACCCTGGGGAGAGCCCGTGCCAATTACAACCATGCAACAGGAAAGTAACCCCTTCCAGAGTACATTCCACCACTGCATCCTTCTTCCTGTGAAATCCCATTAGACTTCTGTGATTTCAGCATCTCCCTCACATGTCTGTCTGTCTTCTGCTTTCCACAAACATATATCTAGCCGATTCTTTCATTAGGGGAGAACAAGAGGTTCCCTGCCAAACCAGCCTCTCCTGAAGTACATCCATTTCGAACACCTCAGTAGTCTCCTTGAGCTGATGCAGACTCTAGTCCCCTCCATTGCCTTTCCTGCGGCAAAGCCTTCCATGCTCATGGCCCTTTCCTGAAAATCCCAAAGGCCACCCTGATCCTGCTTTGCATTAACACCCCAGTCCATTTTCTTGCATTAGAAGAAGCTTCTCATCATTCAATAGATCCAGCAGCAGGCTTTGAACCCATCTGTTCTCCTGTTTTTTGGCTTACTGTAAAAGCAAGAAGTTGCTTAAGCAGATCACCAAGGATACATAAGACTTATTACTACTGTCTTTTGTTTGGTTTGCTATGGTTACTGTAGGTTCAGAGAATGCTAACTGAGATCCTTTCTTGATTATTTTAAAGAAGTTTTCTTTATTTATTCCTCTTTTCCCTTTCTTTAAGGAGCTTTTGTAACAACAAATTCTCTGTAGCTTTTAAGATGGATTATTCTATCTTTGTGTCCTTTGTACTATGAATAGTGCAAGTGACTGCTAAACTGCAAATTTACTTGCTGAAGTTCCTCAATAAAAGAAGAACCAAGCAAGCAAATATGTATGCATATTGTATGCAGTTACACCAGTGAGAGCAGTGTCACACAGCAGGTTAGTACAACTGCTGAATGACACTGGGAGATGCTCTGGGGAAAAAAACAAAACAGTAAGCCAGCATAGCTGAGTGTTGACAGAAGCAGCAGCAATTGAAATGACAAACTAGTGCCCTTTTCGTGTCAGTATTATAATGATGGGAAGGGAAGCATCACAAATGAACTGCTGGAGATGGCTGTCCAGAATTCCTGAGCTGCCAAAAGAGATTTTATAGGAACTGACAGGGTGAGAGAGGAAGAAATTTTGCTCCACCAAGGAACTGAGAGAGGTAGCTTCCTCTGCTGTAAAGAGTCCATTACTTGCCCAGGAGCAGCACTACAGAAAAATGTTCTCCACTTTAGACCTCTTGTTTTCAAATATTTTACTGGAATAATTTTCATTCTTTCCAGTGGAACAATGATGCATTTCCAGTAAATATGGGGTTCATATCTTCTTTGTCCTTCACAAGGTCACTAGCACAGGTGCAACTTGGGGGAAAGGGTGCCTTTGGGAGAAAACACAGGAAAACTGTGTCCATATCCAAGTCCAACAGTCAAGGTTTTAATCACTTCTCAGTGCCTAGATTGGAACACCAAACAGGTAAGACTGGAGTATTTGGTTTACCTGTCCTGTATTAGGTGTAATACAGCCACATCAGACCAGTCGTGCATTGCAACCCCTACAGAATAGTGCACACAGAGGCCCATTGAGCCAAATTTGATTTGCTCAGTAAATTCGTTGAGTAGCTGATGGATTTAGGCTTCATTTTGGAGATGGAGCTTTTTAAACTCCTGTAAAGAGAGTTCAGAGATGGTTCTCAAACCCAAACACAAAGTTGCAGAGATGCTGAATGACCCCAGAGAATATGCTGCTCCCCCCATTCAGACTTAATGCAGTGTCACAACTTGGGGGCAGTGAGTGTTTCCCATGCAGCAGAGAGAAATTCTTCTCCATTGTCCCCAACGTCGGTGTCAGCATGACAGAGTAGTTAAGACAATTCAATCAAAAAATAGTAAGTCAAAGGTCTCCCCCTGGAGCCATGTCTCTGCTGGATTTCCCCATCCCTGATGCAGACACGCATCTCAAGAGAATTTAGCTATTAACATTTACTCCAAGCCAAAGAAAGAGTTTCCAAATTACTTAATTTTTTCTGCAGGGAAGCAAGGAAGGGATTTTGTCTCACAGTGCTCTGGATTGTTCTACAGTAACATTTCTGCTCTCAAGTAGAAAGCACAGTAGTGGAGAGACTAATTTGTTCCAGGTAGTCATTCAAGGTTCACACAGAATAAATTCACCTTGAGAGGCTGAACTTCATTCAGTAGAAGAACAAGTTAAACTACACAGTTGTGAAGGGTTAGCAGTGCTACAAAATACTTCTGACATTTCCAGAAAAATTAAATATGTTAGTTAGCACAGGTAAAACAGTGTATTTTCTCCCACACTCAGCCTGAAACATGAATATACTTACTTGGTTTGGAGCAAGACACCTAGCAAGGAGAACTCTAGCCCCTGCTACAATTCACAACTGTAAGACTTCTGGCATCCACAGGCTTATTTTCCAGACTCTACATCAGAGTGGTATCACTGTAAATCCAGAGGGACATCTACTCACCATGTTGGCAGTGACAGTCATCACCTCTGATTTTAGCATTGTGGCTTACATCAGAGAAACTCAACAGTACTTGACCCCATACAGAGATGAGTCATGAGCTCAGGGCTGAACCAGACTGTCACAGACACCTTTGCAGCAGGTGTGTGTGTGTGTGTCTCTAGGGATGGACAGATTCATTTATTATCCTACCTGTCAGGACAAAATCATCTCATTGCCCCTCCACTGAATTCACCAGCTCATGCTCTAAGGATATAATATACTGCCTCAATCCTCAGAGGTGGCAAAATTCAATATCAAGGCTGTGGCAGAGAGCTTCCCTGAATTTTGGGCCCTCCGCAGGTAGCCAAGGAGACCAACTCAAGTAAGCTGTATTTAACCAAACACTGATAAAAATAGAACAAGGACCTCACCTTTTATGGGAATTTTCAAAAGCGAAAATGAAGCACATGCAGCTGCAGCAAAGCATTTCCTGTTCCCTGCCAAGGATCCAGGTGGAAATCAAACCTGGTCTCCAAACCTGGATGATCTGGAAACCATGTGTGCAGACAATATACTGGAGTGCCCCTGCACCAGTGCAGATAAAGGATCCCTGAAGGACCGTGGTCTTCTCCAATATAATTTATCAAGAGCAGGCACCAGAGCAAAGCAGCTATGGGCACCAAAGCAGCAATTCAGATGCAGAAATGCCACTGTGATCCATGCAGAGTAGAAGCAAGTTACAGACAAGTGGTGAGGATTCAAGGTCATTCCTTGGACTACCCTGAAGGCTCCAACACTTCCACACCTTTCCATTTCCTTGGTGATTGTTTCCTGTCCTAGGATCACGGTTAATCTCAGCAGTCAGCCCCTCAGCAAAAAGTGACAAGAAGTGAATGGAAAACAGATTGCTGGCTTCAGCTACAAGAGATAAGAAGACATGCTTGGATGAGTTTGCATCTGACTCGTCTTGGTGACTTTAAATTCCTAAGCCAGTGGAGGAAAGACAGCTTAACTCTTAAGATAGCTTTCCACCTTCTTAAGCACAGAACTGTTAGGCTCCCACAGAAATTTTTACATTTAAAGGTGGAATGGGTAGGGAAAAAGCAAGTCTTCTTCCAACTAATGCACAAAGAAAGATGGACCTGTACTAGAGCTTTGATTCAGGCCTTCAAGAAGCATCCAGGATCTTTTCTGTAACAAAAGGCAAAACTAACATTACAGTTTCCAAGAGGCAAAACTAATGATACATTTTGCAACCTTCACCATATATGCAAGACAAAGAACCAGTCTGTGTTTGCTCTATGGTAACACCTAGAGCCATATCAGGTCCCTCTTTTAGAGATATTATCACAGACAGTTCCTGCCCCAAGCCTTATAAATGGACAGTTTAGACAAACAGAGGGATGGGAAACAAAGTTGTGGAAAAGGTGTGGCAACAGCAAGCAGAAAGACAGTGGCAAAACCCACTCTTAGCTACACCATGACATTTGCAACGTACAGACTGAACCTAGAGGCAAGGAGAAGCAAGAGCACCTGCAGGATAGGAGAAAAATCAGATTGTTTTCAGTCAGCAATTTCTAGGGTTAGGACACAGCAGGACACAGCAGAAAATCAGCTGTGATGGGCCGAGGGACCGACTGCAAAACAACATTCTGACATGCTTTACAGTGGCAGCTAACAGTCCTTCTCCTGCTAGCCCAGAGAGAACAAGGTGGCTAGAGGACAGGAGATGGCTTCTTTCTTGGCTCTCCCAGCACTCGGCTGACTCCTGTTCCATGTCAGGGTGTCTAGGAAGTCAATATCTCAAACATTATTAACGCTTCTTCCTACCTTTCCATCCTGTTGTTCACAGCACACAGCAAGCAGGCAAGGCAAGGGAAAGAAATGCCTGAGTCACAGACAGAGCAGCTATGCAAGAGCAACACTTGTGCAGGTGCAGAGTAATGCTCATCCTTTTGCAGCCTTAAAACTTGAGGGATCACTTTCTCCTGCTCTTTCTGTTTCCTGCATAGAGCTAGCTTTTATCCCAGCAGACTCTTGCCTACAGAACACACCCTAGCCATGCACGTGGGAATCAGAGAGCCTTACTTCTTTGTTCGCTGTGCAGTTTTTGCAAACAATCCATTCCATGCATGCCACAGAGGGCATATTACCAGGTGATACAAATACTGGGGCCTGGAGCGTGTTAACTTGATCCTGTTTGGTCTACAATGATTATCACAGCGATATCAGCTCAAGGGGCTACAAGAACTCATTCCCTGTTACTCTGTTGTATCTGATACAGCTCACTCCTCTCTAGAGCACACAAAGCCAGTGACTGCACATGTCTGAGAGTTAATATTTGCTTTGCAATGTAAGAGTCAAAAATAGTTGTTTGTCAAAGAGTCTGCTGGCAAGATCTTCTACTCCACCCAAAACATATCCAAGGTTTCTGCTCTCAGGACTCCTTTTTTCACCCTGCTTTGCCATCCTGCCCCCAACATCACAGCACTTTCTCACATTTCTCACAAGGTTTCAATAATTTAAAACCCAGTTCCTATGACATTTAGGCAGTGAGCCCATTACAGTCTAGGTGGGGTCTATCAAACATGAGGACACCCAACATATGAGAGAGCTTTGCCTCAAAGCTACAGTACAGCTACTGAGTTTATCACAGCAGTGCAGCTTGGAAGAGCACAGCACCTGAGGATCACTGACAAACCCACATCTCCTCACATGCTCCTATTAACAAGCCACTCCTCTTCCTCTTGTGTTCCCAGTGTGCAGAGTGTCACCGATCATCCTCATCATCATCTCTATTCATTGTGGCAACATGCACCAGCTTCACCCACAGAGATGATCTGAGTCTAGCACTTAATGTCTCTCATCTAGTGCCATGCTCCAGAAAAAGCTGGAGATGGGCTTGTGTTAATGATTGTAATCATTAAAACTGAGGTAAGGTACTGTTAAGGGACAGCCTGAACCCTGCAAACCCTTGGATCTTTGGTCAATGACATAACTGCTCCCTAAACAAGGACTGGCAAGGACTGACAAGACAAGAACTGGCCCACCTCAAGAAATGTCACCTTTTGCACTGAGTGAGAATGGATAGGGATAGAAATATGTTATTATTTTTTCGCTATTGGCAGTTTCTTTCGCTTTGCATACTCTCCTCTCACAGCATGACCTCACGAACCCTCCCTCGTCCTGTCTTTGCCATCTAGGAAAACAAACCAGTTGGAGATGTGTCAGCAAAATTATATTTGTTACCTACTCCAAGGACAATTTTTCAAGCCTGGGGAACACCAAACCTTGCATCACAGCAACTACCGTAGTAGGAAATCTAGCTATTTCTTTTAATCTCCCTTCCATCTGTTCTAAAAACAAGGAACAAATGACAACTTTTGGAACTTGCCTTTCAGTCTTTGTTACATAGCACTGCTTTGTGCCCTATTTTACAGGATGCTTTGCACATCTTCCCAGACTTCTGTATTATTTTTCTGTGCTTGCTGTATGACATATAACCTTGCTATTTTAACCTATAACCCCTAGATATTGTCCCTTGACAGGGTGACCAATTGCTATGAGTCTTTGTTTGGATTGTATCTTTTTGAGGTAACTGGAAAATATTTACACATCATAGCTGTGATGGGTTTGAAAGAGAAAGAAGACAACCAGCAGGTTCTCAATATACAGTTGTTGAGGGCTTTTTTCACCACGTGATTAGACAGTGAACTTCCTGCCTCAGCATAGTGCTGACATGAATTCAAATCAGAAATGTCAAGGAAATCTGCCTTGCAATCAGGTAATGCCATAAATTAGGTAAACTTAAAACTATGGGGGTTTCTGGCTACTAGAACAGGTCATACTTATCTCTCCTGGAGACAGTTCCTTGGCTCCAGCATGGCCAGTTACTGCTTTTAATGTCTGATGTTTCTGTTTTTCTTATTTCCCTTCCCCAATATTAACACTTCCATTATAAATAGGAATAATAATAGTTATAAATAGCAATAATAATAGTAATGACAACAGTAGTAATGATCCTCAAGAACTTTCCTTCCATTAACTAATTTGGCCTTTCAACACCATGGGAAGACAGCAGGAAGTATTGTTCCCAAATTAGAGAGGAATAAAACCAGAAGCAATGTTTATGTAACTTTTCCAGGGTCACAGAAAGAATCACATATTAGTGCTGGAGTTGCATTCACTATGCTGACTGCCAGGTCACACTGTACTGATGACAAATTAGACTCCCCTCCTTTAATCTTTCCACCATGTCCCCAGCTTAAGCCATTTCCTGTCACAGCAATTTTCCCTTTTCTACAACCTAGAGGAACTGCTCTGGGATGTCCTTCTATCTATATTTCTGGTTCCCCACTTGCTTCCACTGTTTTCATTCTTCTCTGTTTGCCTGTGGTTGCTCTCTCCCTCAATGTGCTATCATTTCCCTGTCTTTCTTTTGCTCTATATTCCCTTCTTCATCATGCTCCTCCTGCCCCCCTGAGCTTACTAATACAAACTAGTAACCACTATATCTGAGACGAAAAAAAAGAAAACAGATGATGAAGCAGAGCCGTGCTTGATGAACCGCCTGGAGCTCTTTGCCAGGCATTCAATATCTGCCTAAGGGGTTTAGGTATTCACTTCTCACTCATTTTAATGAGAATCAGACATCAAAATTTGTAGGGACTCTTTGAAGATTGAAGCTTAGACTAGCCAACAGCAATTAAAGCACAGCTCAACATCAAGAGATGTGTCCTTTAGGGCAAGAGAGTACTGCTGGCATCCCTAGGTAATGAGAAGGAAATGCTAACGGACTCTCCAGAAGTAGCTGGGCCGGTTCATCACAGCACGGTGACTCGATGCTTTTTGACTCACTGCCAGGTCACACACACTCCACAATAACACAGCAAGAACTCCCCTTGGACCAGATAATGGCAATAGTGCATGCCTTGGAGTGACAGTGCCAGTACAAAAGAGGAATTTTACAGTCCAAGCCATTGTCATCACATCACATTTGGCAAACCCTTTCTTTATTTTTCTAGCCTTCTATAATTACTAAAAAGTCTTCTCAAGTGAATTTAGTGCCCATGAAAGATGCCAGGCTCACAACCCTGGAGATTTGTTTTCCTTGCCTACAGATCAGCTTGGCACCCTTCCTTCTCCCAACTGCACATCCAGTGTATTTTAACACTTTCTTGAAGGAAGATCCTCTTGGAGACAAAAGAATGACTATTTCTCTGAGATCTTCAGTGCTGCTGCTGAGATGGTTAGCTCCACAGATCTGAGAGCAGCAATTACTCTTTAAAAATGGGCATTTGTGCAGCAAAATGTATTGCTTCTGGTCCTCCATGCACTAGGGCATGGGAGCACATCATACAAAGGAATAACTATCTGCAGGGCCAGTGTCCAGCTGAAGAGCACTTCATGCCACTATTCATGAGTGTTCTTGCCCTAAATTGATATATGAAAAGAACTTCCTGGCAGTATTTACTGTGATACTACCATAACCCCCAAATACAATCAAATACTTGGAAGTTATAGGAATTGCAGGAGGGAGTGGAGCAATCAGTTTCAATTTCATACAGGAAGAATTAGTATCTTAAAGATCAAAGTGTTCATGTACTTTTGACCACCACCCACCTAGTGCTGTGTACCTACTTGCACACACACATGATCCTGTGACTGTGTGCCAGGACAGGCTGGTTGAGCATCTGAGAATCTGCTTACCATGAAAATCACATGGAAGCATGCAGCCCTAACTGTGCACAACTGTTTTCCTAAACAGAGTCCTACCATTTAAATGGAAAACAGTGAGGGAACAGAAAAGCCTTTCTTGCTCAGGCCTTGAAGATGTCTTGTAGGGTTTCGTAGTCTTCCTGAGAGCAGCAGGGAGATGGAGCAATAAACTCCGAGGGAGATGGATCCACAACTTCAGTCGGTTTGTTCAAATCCCTCACCCTGCACTCACGATCCTTGTCCCCTGCTGCCACCCTGCGGAGGTTCGAAATTGAAGGTACAATTGCTTTCCCTTGCGCTATTATCTCCTTTCTAGCTGGTGGGACTCACCCGTGAGCGATGATTTCCTAACGACGGGCTAAAAGAGCAGCTCATATAGTGTTAATGAGAAGAGGAATGAAACACCTATCAGCTGAATTCTAACTCTGGATTGCACCCTTCAAACCTAAGGGATTACTTTGAACTTAACTAGTTTGGGTTCACCAGCAGCAGATCTGAGCATTGAACTCAGATTCTAGAATATGCCCAAAAAAATCACTTAAACAGCACAGGCAATAAAGCTCTACTCTACTTTGTCCTGTCCCAGCTGTACCAGAACCATCTACCCCTCTCCCCACTTGAATCCTCTGAAGTAGGCACATCTTTCTTGGAATTATTTTACCAAGCTCTTCTTTTAGGGAAGATGATTTATAGCTGTGTTTTCAAACTTGATCAAGCCACTTTCTGGCAAAATTGTTTTTAGCTGCAGTAGACACATATATGCATTTAACCGCATTTCAGTCCATGTTTTCAGAGCCAGAGCCAGTACCGTTGTCAAGTGCTATGGACATGGATGAGGTAACCAGACCTGTAAAAACACTAGGTCCATTGCTCTACTGTCTTCCTCCTTTCTGCAGGTCACAGAGCTCTTGCTCTTAAGCTTGTCTTCTGGAATTGTTTTCTGTGTAAATACAAGCCCCAATATTCAGTCCAGATGGCTGCTAATGCTGTGGAAGCTTGTATTTCTTGCCCTGCATGATGTACATGGCTTATACCCACCAGCATGACATGTAAATGCCTTTCTAGAGTAAGGGTTGCAAACTCTTACTCTGCTATGTGTGCCAGGGAAAGCTCCACCACAAGTGTCTCAAATACAAACTGAAACTATACATTCCCTTCCTACCTTCTCCTCCCTTAGTACCATTTCCCGGTTTCTCACAGTTCTCTCTATTTTTTTGTTGCTCTTCTGTTTCCAAAAATGTCATTGAAAATAAACTGATAGGACAAACAACTACAAGATTCCCACTAACAAGGGCAATGTGAAATGACATGTTTGGCCTTTGGCAGTGAAAGGCCCTTGATCTCAGGAAAGAATTGGATTACAAAGATATGTTTTCCATGAGTACTCAAGTTTTATGCCTAAACTAGGACAGCACACAAAAAGTGACCTAACGCCTAAGAGACTTGCTATTCTCTCTTACTGCATATAGTGCTGTGTCTCAGAGGGATCAGCATTAAAGATAGAAGGTGATGTATGAATGCATATGGACTTAGCTGAACCAGGTAAAAGAAGCAGTTTATATCTGAATATTGCACAAGTTTTTCCACTTTCTTAGCTTCAGTCTTAAGGACTGAAAAATCATATTCCTGCTTCATGCACAATGGGAGAATCTATGTGGCCCTCATTCTGTGGCAGAATCTAAGTCAGACAACCAAGGTCAGGCTTTCTCAGAGATGGTTGCTCTCTGACATCCCCTTGATTGATTTTACAGAGCTCGCTTTTGTGACCATGCAGCTCCGTGAAGCCTGTACGCTCAGAATGGGACCAGAATGGGGCACAGGGGCTCAGTGTGTGTGCTGTTTACACAGAGCACTGGAAACTTTACTCTTGCATCTTGGGGATGGGGAGGGGAGCAGAAATAACTAGAAAGGAAGGGTATGTCCCTGCTAAAGCCAGTCATTACTCATTGGCTAATAGCATTTCTCTAATTGCCATAGCACCAGGGCCTAAGGCATCAGGGACAAGTTTTTACAAATTGAATCATACATTAATGAAAATCCCAGAACATTCCTGTAAGAGCAGAGGCATTAGTGGTAGCTGGGACACTGGCCAAATTCCAGTGAAGGTAGCTAAATTCCATTTCCCTATGGTCTCCCTGTCACTTCAATGAACACAGCTCCAAGTTGGTCTGCAGCATCCCTGAGATCAGCTGCCATACCTACAGCATTCTGTGCAGTTCTCTGGGATATCATTCTCACTTAAGGAATCTTTGTGGACTTTATAAACAGGTACTGTTAATGCTGAAAATGTCCCTTCTGGCAAATAAATCTGCAACACCAGCTTTGAGTCAAACACACTGCAGAAAACTTTAAGATTGCGTTAAAATTCTAAGAGGAAAGAACAAAAGTACATTCAAAACCTCAAGACACAAATATTGTGGCAGGCAATGCTTGGGCTGTTTGGAATTAGTTTAACCATCATCCTTCTGGGGATTTGACCAAGCATCACTAAGTTCAGTATATGTCTTTTCCCTTTAATGAGGTTTGGATAAAGCCTGTGCAGAAGTATTGTTCAGAGAAAGTCTTCCCACTGTAAGGGGACTTGGAATGGGTATTTCACTCTAATATAACTAAAGGCAGACAGTAGTAAACCTTTCTCAAGCATTCCAAATCCAAAGCAAACCCACACTTTAAACACTAAAATTTTCAACCTCCGTTCTATAACAGCCTGATCCACTACCTGCTGTGTGCTTTGGTTATGCCTAGAGCAAGATGCTCCTAAAAGTAAATCATGCTCTCTTCTGCTCTCCTGAGAGTAAATGCTTTCTTAGCACTAAATACAGCCACCTTGGCAGTGCACTGAGAGTTTTGTAAATTAAATGTGAGTGTGCAGTAAGAATTTTTAAAAACATTTCTGATTTCACCTCTCAAACAGATTAACAGTTTGATTCTTGACCTTACCTCCCCTTCTCTGCAAGATACTGAGACCAGGCATTATCAATCCCAAGATAGCCAGATGGACAGTAGAAAGCCAGGAAAGGACCTTATTTGGTTTCTATGAACAAATACTTTACAACAGGTTTTGTCAGAAAAAGTCCAACTGTACCTGGCAGTGCTCAACACTGAATGCTGGTGCTGAACTCTCACAGCTAATCACCTTCCTGCCTAGAAGTACTAGTAAAGGTGAGTGCTGAGTAACTCCTACAAGATCTTGCAAGCACAAATCATGTGTGAGTGTAAATCACTTGAAAATTTGTCCATAGGAAGTCTTTGAAGTATCAGTTTTCTAAGATTTTAAGAGCTGAGAAAGTTGTTATAGGCTTATCCCATTTGGATTGTGAGCTTGTAACAACTTCTGCAAAGACATAAATGACTCCTACAATTTTCCTGCAGTTTGTTAGTCAAGTCTGTAAACCCCACAAACCCCAGAAGATAAATTTCTAGGTTATGCTGCCAGAAAAAGCAGTTGTGAACATTCAACCTAATAACACAGGCTCATGTTGAATAAATTCCTGCATAAACCAATATGAAACTTGGGGGGGGATTAATAAAATCTCACCTTCAGTTTAAAATTTCCAAGGCTTAAGAAGCTGCTCTGGTAGATGCGTCGTAAATTGTTCCACTGATAAATGGCCCTTCACAAATAAAAAGCTACCCCTTGTTTCTAATCTCACCTTTTAGATTCAGCATCCAACCACTAGTGCTGTATTTTTTGTAATTAAAGTGAAATCACTATTTAAACCATGAAGTATCAGGATTGGCAGTGTCTCACTGAAGTTCTCCACAAAATGTCTCCTAGTCAGTTAATCTAATAAACCTCTGCATATAATGAACATTTTCTCAGCATTGTCCACAGTCCCTAAACCTGGCATATCCTTCTAAAGTACAAGCAGTAAAACACAAATGTCATGACCAAGCTATGAGCTGACCATGTTCTGCTCTATGTGCTCTATGAGCTGATTATTTTTCAGCTGGCTGAGTTTCAGACGTGAACTAAAGTGATTAATAAATGAAAAGGCTCTTATCATCCATTCCTGTGCTCACAGTCCCTAAAGAATTTTGCCCTTACACTTGCCAATAAAGTTGTAACAGCTCATAAGACATGTTTTGTCACTTACTGAGACCCATGATCAAGACTCTTAATTTGAGTAATAAGGGCAAAACCCATGTCTTTTCCAAAGTAATGGACTTGGGGAAGCAGAGAACACCTTGGGACTAACAAGCAGTTATTTACCTACCGTGATCAGAAAATAAAGGCATACTGCTCTTTTGTAGCTGCTATTTTCACTGAATGGTCTCCATGTCAGATTTGTTCCCTTTGAGTTAGAGCAAGTTGGTTTGAGTGCCAGCTTGGCATGTCTGAAACGCTAATTGTCTTGTTTTCATTTCACACATCATTATCACAATAACATTTCTGGAACTGAAAGACAAATGCCAGTTTGACTGATAAGGCAGACTGAAATACAGCCAGATAACCTGCAGGGTTATTGCAGCTTCAAATACAGCTTTTCCCCAGCCCAATAAAAAATTAAGACAGGCAAAATTGCAACCCTGCTGCTTTGGTTTAAAAACTATTCTCTAAAACAATGGCTTTTGCCCAAATGCTCACAATATTTTTCAGTGTCTGCTGCCTTTTGAGATACTCTAGTGTCTCATATTCTTGTGCTCTCAGAAATGCTTCTTTCAGTCAGGAAGTATGAAGAAGAAATCAGTGCAGAGCAGTATAAAGGCCCAGGTCCCCACATGCATGCAGGTGAAGTCAATTTGGAGTTAGGCACCAAAATACTACATGTATATAAAATTCCTTGCAGATTTTAAAGTAATATGAGAACAGAACACATTGCTAAAATAAAAATTTTACTATCTGATTGAAGAGGAAGAAATAAATGCATCCAGATCATTAAATGTGATAGGAAAATACCTTAAAACTAGTAAATACAATATTTTTCCTTATCAGTCAAAAACACAGACCGCATTTTAAAATCTAGTGGTTCTTCCATTGTCTAGCTTCATTACCTCAGCAGAAAGTTTAGAAGGTTGCCATAAGATTCACTGGATTCAGACTGGGTTCACTGGGTCCAAGGAACTAAAGGCACGTAGCCCATAGAGTTGAGCTCCCCAGGTTATGTTAACTGGACTCCAAAGGCACTGGAGTTGTTTTGGTTCCATTAGTCCAGAAATGCCTCTGTATATGACCACTCAGACCCTTTTCTTGGCACATTTAACCTCATACATGAAAAGAAACCAGAAGTACTTTCAGCAGATTAGGTTTTTCCATGCCCACAGAGACCAAAGCCTATGCCAGAACAGCAAATATCACAGCAGCTTTTCATATCCTTGTTAGCTTGCAATCAGAGAAGAAATTCAATACCAGCCAAGTTGGTACAAAGCTAAGAAAAAGAATCAAAAGAGAACTTGCCAGTCCAGTTATCTTAGTTACCCAGCAAACCACCTCCTTCTCCCATCAGAAAGCACAAGCTCCTGTCGGTTTCATTCTCCCACCATTATTCTCTGAGCACCATGAGATCATGCCTTATAAACACCTTTTGTGAAGCCCATATTCTGCTTCTCCCAGATGATATTTACTCATTGGCTTTCACAAACAGGCAAGGACAAAGATGAACTGCTAAGGAATATCCCACAACTGCCATTTTACCCACACTCATCCTCATCTCTGACTATCCATTCTCTGCACGTCTTCAACAGCTGCCCTTCCAGCACTTAAAGACTTCAGGAGAAGGCTGATGCATTTGGCAATTCCATCTTTTTGTCTGAAGTGTCAGGCTAAGATGTACGGTAGAGAGGCTAAATGGTTACATTGATGCTTGACAATGCTCATTCACCTTCTTGCAAGGAGGAGAAAGAACCATAGAGGAGTACCGCCTGCTAATAAAGAAGATCATGAGCAGTTAGTACAATCGGGTTTCAAATACTCTATTAAGCATCCTGCAAATTTATGTATACACAGACCCTAAGAGGAAGGACTTAAGACATACAAGCACACATAAATGTGAGATTTATATGGTCAACTTCTCCTTTGTTTAGAATAAATCAGATCTAAGTAAAACGAGAGGCGGAAAGTCCCTATAAATTATCAAGGAATTCAGAATCAATACAGCAGAAAAGAGGATAGAGCTGAAATATATAACCTATTGTTTTCTATGCTTGACATTAAGAATAAAAAGTGCATGAAACAGCAAGAGCTGAAGAGGACGAACATTGACTTGAGTTTAATTACACATTTCATTATACACACCAGAATTCCAGCCCATTTGATAGCGCTGGATGTTACAAAATATTCTTGTCTACTACCATTCATTACAGCAGCTTTTTATATTGTACAGACACCTCATCTCTGGTACAGTCCAAGAAACTTTCTGGTTTGGAACCAGTTTTACAACACTGTAAGTGTCCATGGAGTTCCTTAATCAAATTCTTTTGTGACCCTTTCCAATCTCACAAGCAAACATGGAAGTGGCCGTTCATTAAGCAAATGTCAGCCAACAGATGTTTCTTCTTCTGCACTTGGGATGATGATGATAAGTGCTTTTTTGCCAAAAAGGCCTTTTTGAAGGAAGTACTCCTCCCTGAAGAAAACCTGTGTGGCTTTTTATTTCGGTAGCGAAAGAGCTCACTCGAATGACCTGATGAATTTATTAAATTTCCCTGCATTTTTTTCCTGTTCCTTCCTCTTTCAAACGTCAGTTCAGAAGGTGAATGTACTGCTGAAGCAGTACATGAAATTCTGTTACAAGATGGTGTCACTTCTACTCTTGCTTTCCTTTTGCTGAATTTCTACCCCAAAAGCCAGCTTTCTGAGAATAAATATAACAGGGCACCCTACTCTGATCTTGCTGGCATCCTTCCTCAAAGAGCAGGGCAAGGTAGGAAAATCCCACTGCAACAGTTGCCAGTGAATTTTCCAAAAGACCTAGTCTGAAATACAGCTGGAAAATTATTTTGTCTTAAAATTTTGCTGAACTTCACGCTTGAGCTTTATTCATTATTCACTCCAGTGAAAGAAAGGGTGAAAGAAAAACACAAGCCAATTTCTCAGCTGAGATCCTAATGTCATTTCAGTAGGAGCAATGTGTTGATTGACACCAGCTAAAGCATTGGCCTCTGGAAATCATTCCTATATACATTATATTTGAAGAATTTGATGATTCAGATAGCTTTTGTGGGAGTGATGGAGGAGGTGAAATTGACACAGGATCTAAGAAAAAGATCAGAAAAGACCTTTGTGGAAAATAAAAGGGAGTCCTGAAGCAAAGGTCTATCAGACAGGAAAGAGGTTATTTCCTCTGCTGCTGGGAGAGAAGCAGCTCTGATGAAAAAATGCTGTCTCAATTTGGTGCCATAGTGCAGATTTGGGACATTGGCCAACTCCCAAGGGCTGTCCTTGGATGACTTTGCTGTCATCTCTCAGTTTCTCCTGGCAGATGATAACGCTCATCCATCACACTTAAATAGTTAGAACCAAATTCTGCTTCAGTTACATCAGCGTGCAGCAGAAGAAACTCTACTGACATTCCACTGACTCTTTCCAGGTTTACCACATGACAATTTCAAGAGCAGATTTCCATCCTGAGGGTTCATCATGCCCCGCACAGATGCACTCAGCAGTCTTACTTTTAAAGCCCTTGTTGTGAAACACTTCTAAGAGCCCATTTTAGTCTCATGGCCCATCACCTACAACTACTATTTTGTCACCTGCTACCACTGAAAATGTCTGCTCTTGTCATACATCTCCCATGTGTTTGTGAGTAGAGCTCAAGCATGAGTATTTTCCTACTTTATTTTTCTCTTGCACTGATAATTCACATGTTGCTGATCCAAATCTTCAACCTGAAAACTGTGTGCTGTCCCACAGCAGGCTGCTGTGGTGGTGTAATATTTGGGGAGGGTTCAGCAGTGTTTTGCATGACACAAAACAACTCTATATAAACCACAGGTTATTGAAAACCCACACCTTATTGCTGCAAGCACTGCAGAAAATCATTGTTAAAGACAGAATGGTTGTCATGGCAGAGCTGAAAATTTTATTTCACCCTCATCAGCCTGCTATGTCTCTTCTGGCCCCAAACCAAAAGTGAGACAAAAGATGGCATGAGTAGGGACCACAGGTGGAATCAGATTGTAAGCAGAAGTTCCTTGGTCCTCCTGCAGAGCCCCCTTACTGTCCAGGAATTAAAGTACACAAAACCACAGTGGAGAAAGGATCAGGCCAGTAACCTGGTTTCACTTTTATTCTTTGTTCCTAATCTCCCTTCAGTTCCCACACAGTTTTTGAGGTATCGCTCATCCCACAGAAAAAGCTTAACATGAACAATGAATTCATGGTTTAATGAGTTTCAGTAACTCCCTTCACCTTACTTGAGCCCTTGGGGTGAGAAAGTTAAGTGCTACTGTACAAGCTCAAGTGACTGCTCATGATTTCCTTAATATTTCATCTCTTTGTATTTTGTAGTTTGCTTTCTCCTGAGCTACTGTTTATTCTTCCAGAGAGTGGTTATTGGTAAACTGATACCAGACTAGCTGTGTGGGAAATGAGATTTCGGTGCATTCACCTCCTGTACTTCAATACTTCATTCAGGGAGGCAACGTGGGCAAAAGAGTCAGTCTAAGAGCTTTTTTCTCTTTAAGAAGGACAACACCTCATTGCTAGTGCAATGATGACATCCCTGGAATCAGGGAACTACATAACCTCAGCAGTGTTTCTGTTTAAACTAAGAAATGGACAGAACTGAGAGGCAATGTGAGTTGTAAGATGAACTTAATAAGTAGGAAGAGGTGATGCACTTGAGGGTAAGCCTCCTGATGTCAACGAAATGATACTGATTTACACCATCTCAAACCTGACGCAGCCTGTTCATCCCACCTGCGTGGGATGCAAGTCTGAGCAGTTCTGCTTTTTGTTTTCTCTTCTTTTTTAGCATCATCCTGATCCCTATTCTCTCTTCAGACCCCATTTCTTTCCATTGTCCCTCCTTGGTACTTACTGAGTCTCTCTCATCAGTGATTCTCTATAGCAGGAATGATTAAGATTCTACGATTTTTTTTTTCTAATGGAGAAGATATCACATTCCCTTCATTTCAGTGTGAGCACTCCTCGGGCACATCAGCATCTTCTGGTGTTGTCTGGGTATTTGGACATCAAGATCTCTAGGAATATGATTCTTCACTGTCTGCTTATCTTAGTCACAGTCTTAAGTACATTTTACTTCATCCAGATAAGTAGTATTAGAGAAAATAATGGGATTTGTGAGCTGAGAAATGTCTAGGCCCCATTTATATATTTGTAGAACTCTACCATCTAAAACTGTGGAAGAAAAATCTCCTTTCCTTTGGCAGTTGTGGAGAGCAGATGGTTCTTTATGGTTAATATAACTGTCTAAGAATGTTTTCTCTTCTGATCTTGCTGACTAATCTTTCTTCTTCTAAAGTTTTAATCTTGCTTAAGGAATAAATGTGATATTGTATTAGAAAAGCCAATCAACTTCTTAGGCTCTAGCTGGGAAGCAATGTGAGTTCCCCTTTGTACAGCTCTTCTCAAATGTGATTGTTTCCTCAGTGTCAAATTCCATGGATTTTAGCAGCTGAATGGGTACAAAATTTGACATGGTCAGAAACGTGTGCTTATAAAAACTTATTATCGTTGAATAGCTGGAGCATTCTTGGTGCACTCATGTGCAAACTACACTTTGAGATGCTGGCTGGCATCACCTCTGGGCCTCATTAGCACACACACGCACAGACCCCAGAGAGGTCTGGCCTGTGCTCCCATCCTCCTCTCAAATACCATTCTGACTGTTCCCATGTTTCACATAGGGAGGGGATGCACGAGGCCAGCACTGAGCAAGCCAGCATCCTGCATACAACAGCTGTCCTCAGTTAACCTTAGAGCTGGCCGAGTCAGTTCAACGCCATGACTCCTCAGACAAGGCAAGCCCTGAGGATTTAGGCAGCCCTCAAGGGTGATAACTCAAGAACTGGGAATTATAGCCACCTCAGTATTGAACTGAGAACAAGGCTGGGCAGAAACATCGAGTCTCATGACCTTCCAGTTTACACTGTTGTGGGCTGCTAGAGGGTTATGTTGAGCACGAACACCCAGGTAGTTCCCACTCCCATAGCAAGCTCATCCAGACTAATAAAACCAGCAACACATCATTGGATGCCAAACACAAAGTGCAGAGTGGAGCCAGAGACACAGCTAAGTGGCTGAGGTGCAGGTGAAATACACTACAAAATGTCAGTTGTCTAACCTTCACTCTCAGCCATGGGACAGTTACAGGCTTGTTTGGGAGAGGGATGTCTGCATCACTCTAATATGGATATGGTGCCAACACAAGGGGAACCTACATGGGTGAATCTAGCACAAAGTCAAAAGCTTTGGTACAGAAGTACTAGACTGGTGTACACACACCAGATTTAAGAAAAGCCACTTCACCCTCACAAGCTGCTCTACTGACAAGATTTTACACTAAAAAAAAACCTCTTTCACTGGATTAGTGCTACCCCTAGATTTAGAGACAAATCTCAGAAGTTACTTGGCATAATTGAAATAACAAGGTTTTGGCAGCTGAGGCTGTGGTGGGAGGTTAAGCACAAACATCAACCACACAGTATCTCCTTCCTGGCCTTGTCCAGTTCTTCACAACCTTCTGCTTAGAACTGAGCTTTGTAGCTCAGGCCGTGAGAGCTTCTGTTCTCCCATGAAGGTCCTTTATCAGTCCTGGGGATGATGACCAGCATAGCAGAGTAACCTCACAATACTCTTTTTCCCTACCTCTCTCCATTGCAGCATTCATGGGCAAAGGGCCACAGTATCCCCTCTGGGTGGAAAAACACCATGGGTGAGAGCTTCTGAGTATTAATAAATAAGAGTAGTAGCCAATAGGGAACTTGAGTGAGAAAGTCAGATTTTTTAAGACTACTCAGTCCTACAATGGAGGGCTAAGGAAACCTCCCTGGGTACTAAGTGCTCCTGCAAATCCAGTTCTTACAAGGCTAAGTATGAAGATCTTAGCAAAAAAAAACCTCTTTGTATGAAAACTCCTTGTATGAAAGTAACCTACAGTTCTCAATGACTCTGTATTTTGGGATTCTTCTGCTGACAGCTCTCATACTGGAATAATGCTAGCCATGCCACGTAACAAAACCAAGCCTCCATTTGTTAGCCAGTATGGATTTTCCTGACTGCTACTCTCTCCCCTGTTATTAATTTTTATACAGCCTTTAGCCACAGGCCTGGTGTCTCATTGCCAGTCAGTGTCTGAGGGCTTGTTTCAGCTTCATTGCAGTGCCATGCTCAGAGGACATACAGGGAGCTGTAAGAGGAGCAGACCACCACCGCATGCTGATGCACTGTGCAAGCTCTTCATGCTTTTACGAACGTGTTTGGAAACTGCTGATCTGAGAAACACTTCCTCTAGTTCCTGTCTCAGCAACTACTATTGCTCAGACTATACAGCACAGGGTGATTCTGGTTCATCAAAAAAGTAAAGTGCAAACTAGTGGATACCATTGCATACCACATAAAAGATGTATTTTGAAGCATCACAATTGCATTAGAAATATGAAATGCACAGGAATAATATCCAGGGATATTACCACATTCATTCCTTTCTGAAAATTCTACCTCATGACCTAAATTCTCCTTGGGGCTTAATATAACCTTTCTACTATTAAGTCTACTATTAAGAAAAGGTCTTAAAGGAAGATTCTTGCACGTTTCAGCTCTATTTCACCTGAAGACAAAAGGTCAAAGTAAGCCACAAAGACAATAATGAACGTCATTTACAGGTTGTATGAAGTCTAAATTGCTCCACATTTCAAACTAAAGAGGGCTTTATATTGAAAGACATATTTTGACAAGAGCAGGATGTCATTATTTAGCTATAGAGTGATTCTGAGTGGCAAGAACAAGGCTGCCTCCAAATGCAGGTTAAATGCAGTAAATGGTGTTGCTCCCTAAAAGGCTGGAAAGAAAGAATAATTTTAAAGGGTTGACAGTTTTAACATTGACATTTTAAAGCAGAATATTTGGGGTTTGTTTTCAGTTATTTCATTTCGAAGTTCAATTGCATTTATTTCACAGGGTCAAATTTTCAGTTCAACACAAACCCTTAATTTTTTTCTATTCTTTTTGTCTTGTAGGAGTTCTGGTTCAGGGTGCACAAAGAACTAGTCTTTTTATACAAGCCATCAAATCAAGAGTATTTCATACTTCTATGTACTTTAAGCTTTCTGTGATCTAAAAATCAGTTTTTGTGCTGTGGTCAATATGCTCTTACTAAGTAAAACCTGTAAATCCAAGTGAAGAACCAAATTCCTGACACCACCTGCTCCAAAAAGCACATCTACTGCCACACCGCCTCCATACCAGCAACATGCATATATACAGATATACAAAAAGACAAAAGGAATTTCAAAGTCTCCAGGCCAACAGAATTCTTCCTCTGGTCTCCTCCTGACCACGGTCTTTGGGTTTCCAGCATTTTTCCTCCTGGCTGCTGTTGATTTTGGCAAAAGCAGTAATACCACTAAGAACTTACAGACCCTCCAAAACTGATTTAGTCAAATTAAATCAGCAAAAAACCCCACCATTTCCTTGTCAGTTGGAATTTCCGCTAGTGCCTGAGGGACAGAGGTAACCAGAGAGCACACTACAACCCAGCAGGAAATATTTCTGACCATGATTAATGCTTCTTTTAACAGTGTAACAGAATCTTTGCAGATTTTTGCAGATCCTTGGAAGAGCTCCATTTACTATTCTCCAGGCCATATTCTGTTGTGAAAACCTTATCACATAACAGAAGCATTAACAGATTCAGAGTAAAATAAGAAAAGATGTATTATCCTAAAGATTTGGAGGAGGGTGAGGGGGGGAGTTAAGAAGGGCACACATGGTTTTCCTTTCATTCTATGTGATTATGTTGTGATAATGCCCTTTACAGACCTGTCCATCACTTGTGGACTCAGGTCAGAGAAGCTCTCTGACCCGACCAGCTGGGTGACACAAGCAAAACAATGACAAATTCAACTTCACTTGATTTTGCCAGAAAGACCTCAGAGTTGCCTGTTGACCAGCCATGGGAGAACCACATCTTCTTTTGTCCATCTTCTTTTTTTTTTTTTTCTTTCCTGGGTTGTTTAATTTTTTTGGATAGGGAGTTTGCAGGGATATATGTAGAACCTGGGAAGGTACATTCTCTCACATGCAGAGAGGTGTCTTTCTAACTTTGTCTTCCTTACCTAGCTCAACATTACCACTCTTCAGAATGTGTATTCATTCATACCTTGACTATTTTGTCAGGAAATACTTTAAATCCCTGCTCTGGCACAATAAACTGGCCTTGCAGTTAACTAGGTATTACTGCTGAAGATGGCTAATGCTATCCCACAGTTGTAGGGAGCCTCACAACACTGGTACTCAGATTCAGTTGCTGTTGGAGTCACTTGTGCCCTATAGGTCACTTGTGAATGCCATGGCCATGGACACGATGGAAGACAATGCTTTTATTGGCAATGGCAGGATACCACCACCATTTTCAAATAAACCTAAAGAAAAGTAGACTGACTCTTGAGTGCTGAAGACTCAGCAACTAATTAAAGACATTTGACTGAGTATCCTCCCTGATCTACATCTGGTCACCAAAAGTAGAAGGGCAGACTACAACCCCCTATTGATTATAAAGAGGTCTTCAAACTGAGATGACTGGACGCATAGATCAGACCTCTTAACTAGCACTAGTTGTACACTGTCATCATCAAAATGTCATTCAAGCACTGAATTTTTGTATTTACTCCTGTCTCCTTAACTCTCACACCTCCATTTTCTGTGCTAAAGGCTAGTTCTCTCTCACTGTCTATAAAATACTAATCTAGGCCAGGAGAAGAGTACACCACTGGTGTACAGGGATCCTTCCAAACCCAGTTATATATTCCAGCATATACTCAGATTCAGTTCAAAAGCATGATCTTTTTTCATCCTGGTACTTTATGGGATTACAAACTACAAGCACCCTCAGCTGACACACACATATACATACACGTATATGTACATATTTATATATATATAAAAATATAACCATTTCACTGCAGGCACTGCCATCTACTACCAAAGCATCTCACAACAGCTACCTGCAACCCTTAACTGCTGTAGAACAAGAAAAAAATTAAGACAGTGGTGCTGGTGTCAGTATGCAATTTATCCCAAACAGAATTTGGCTCATGGGATCAAGTTTTTTCTCTAGTAAAATATGTCACTGACTGACTTTCTATAATATCTCATCACCAAAGCCAGAATGTCTCACAAAGCAGCACTATCACACTGTCTCCACCTCAAACTCTGATGGGTCAGTGATTCAGCACTGACTCAGAGGGAGCAGGGCTACAGACTTAACCACTTTGTGTCATTTTTCATCACATTTCAAAGTCTCCCATCCAAGGAGTGGCACAGTCCAACCTGTTAAGCTAATGAGAGCTGACAAGATCACAGCCCCAAAATAATAAAACATACAGAACAATGGATGCTTACCCTGGTTCTCTTCAGCTCCTGCCAGCAGAGGAACCTTTTGTTTTAGCAGCTGATGAGATACACAAGAAGTAGTAGAGACATAGAGTTACTCAAGCGCACTTACTTTTGTTTCTGCTTACTCCTTTCTCCTAAACTCCAACTTCTAATGATGTGCAAGTGGCTCACTCTATCAATCTCTGTTAAACATTGATCTAAGCCATAGAAAGATCATGCCATTGGTAGACAGGGAAACCTCTAAATGCAGTTTGTTATTAACACCTGATGATTGATTAAATAAGTAAGTAGCACAGTCTCCCCACAGCCTTGCTGCATTTCAACGCTGGCCACAGGGAAATAGAGACTGAAGCGCTTCCAGTTCCAGTTCTTTACAGTTTGCTACCCCAAAGGACTGGACTGTGTCTTAGTCTTAATGTAGGTCACAAAGAGAAGTCAGACTGCAGTTGACTCCGTAGCTGTACTGGAAACACTATAGAAAACCATAGTTATGATCTGCCAGGGAAGACCGATTTTTAGCTCTACCCCTTGGTGAACAGCTGAAGACTTAGGTGCTGTCTGGTAGGCCAACATCTGTTGCTAGATGAGAGATGAACTTGGGAAGCAGAACAGGGACTCCTTTTGCCAAAGTAGAAGGAACTGTTAATAAATTGGAAATATTAAGGTTTTTGGCAAACAGGACTAGAAAGGTATATTGCTGTGAGTGGCCCCCTGCTGATCAGCACAGAGGGGTGTGTGGGCCCCTGGGCCAAACCCGATTGCTTTTACTGACTAAGGCAGGAGTGGGAAGGGCTTTGGGCTGGAAAAAGTGACTGCTTTGCACTTCTGGACAAGGATAGGCGGGGATACCCCCTCATGTCTGTGGCTGCCTTTCTGGGCTGATAAAAAGGGTAAGTTGCCCCTGATGAAGCTGTGATGAAAACCTAATCCTCTACAACAATAGCCCAGTGCTAAGAAACATCCATGGGCCCAAGCATAAGAGAAAGTGAGGACCCCTTCTAAGGGCATTTGTTTCTACATCAGCATTTTGTTCTGCCTTTCCCCCTCATCCACCTGCTTCCCTGCTTGGTTATTCCTGCACTAGTTTGCATGGGCTGTTTGCAGAGACAAAGTAACAACAGAGGTCTACTTGGAAAGCCAGCAGAAACCTCTTAGCTTGAAATCAGAAATGTGCAAAACCCCAAAAGAACAAAAATGTTTGAACTTGTCCCCCCAAAAGTGTTGTATTCATTGACTTGCAAGCAGGAGGAACAGTAGTAGTAATTTAACCTAGGGAAGAGTGCCAACAACTTCTTTAATTGCAGAGTTTGTGCCAACACCACCACAATACAACTATTAATACAAGTCTGCAGTACAAGACTAATTCTACTAACCTTTTGCTGTTGCCTTATAGTCAGGTCAGTAGCTGTATCCCTTCTGTGCTGACACTATTCAACAAACACTGGCAACTGCTTTTAAGCAAACATGCAATGGAGCAAGGCAGGAGGGAGGGGAGTGGGATCATTGATAAAATGAAGATTCCCCCCATGACCCCACCCCTCTCTGTCCAAATGTTTCACGTTCTTTCTCCATTTCAAGCCTCTCTCTTGCAATTGGAAATGTGTCTTGCCATGTATTTGTTCCTGGAAAACAGCCAGATCTTTGAATTCCATCAGCTTATTTCCCAGTTCCTATGAGACTACATTTGAGAAATGTGGATCTCGTAGTCCACTGACAAAATTGGTTGTCAATCCCTGTATAAAAACATGAGTCCTGACAATAGGGACAAATTCACTTTTCTAAATGAAGCATTCATTTAAATAATGCATTTTTACAGAATAATTTAAAAATAGCAATAATGGATCCAGCACTAATGCAAGTTTTCATGGACATGATTATTCCAGTGATTATGTGCCACAGTGAATATCTTTAAATACAACATTAAATAATGCATGAACTTGAAGTAACATTATTATTACCTGAGGCAGTAAATTCACCAGTGCATTTGCAGGCTCACCTCTTGCTTCACTCCTCACCCATTGCCATATTTGTTTTTTTATATTTACATCTTGTGACTGTATCACAACTATAAATTCTGAATGCCTGGAAGCAGGTTTTTTATTACATTCATAAACAGCATAAAGGGGTCATAGTTTTCAACTGTGACCTACTGGCACTACCATGATAGAACAAAACAAATACTGATTTCAAGCTGAACAGAAAACCACAAAAAACACTTCAGTATGACTTTAGTTAGCAGTCTTTATCAGGGAGTCTGTAGTTCTCTACAGGTGTTAGGAAATTTTCTGCAATACGCTCTTTCAATTCTTCTGAAATAAACACCTCTTGCCACAACATGTATCTTCATCAGGGGTCCCAGAGACCCTTCTGGCCTCCTTCTGCCCCATGAAACTGTTTCCACTTTTCAAAATTAATCTGTTTGACATTTCTTACACAAATATTTCCATAATACTTTTCTCTCCATTTTTATATGAATTAACATTTGACATTTATCCATGCCTTTAAAAGGAAAAAATAATTACAACTCTTATAGGTAATGGCAAATGTGAAGAACTGGAATATTTCCAAAAACTTGCCTTCAGTAAAAAGTGAAAAACCTCTAACAGTGCTAATAAAAACTGCCCTCACTGACAATACAAACCAATTCCCCAAAGACTATAGCATCACAAATTGTACCTCCATATGTCAAGTCATGGTCAGAAAATGACCTACTGGCTATTAAAAACTGGCATCTCTTCTATCTCTGTTGGCTGGTACTTAAAGCATTTTAACTGCTGGTATGGAGAGGACAAAACCACTTACAGCATCACTGCAGAATGTGTGACTGAATCCCAGTAGAACACGGAGCTATGACATTTGTCAGCCAAACTTGTCACTCATCCATGCATTGGAAAATCCCCATTCTTGAGTGAGAATAGGGAATGGCTTTCAGGCTGGCAGATTATCTGGAGAGGTCTGTGGGAACTGCAAAACATTGCACCTGCCTGAAAAATGGCACCAACTCAGCACAACACGTTTCCAGAGGGGAAAGCTAATATATGGGAGGAATGCACATAAATCCTGTTATTTCTTAATGGGATTTGGGAGCTTATTTCTCACCCTGTGCTTTGAAATGCATCCCACAGTCTATTCCATTAAAGAATTTAAGCACAGTGGTTTTTCTTATCAGCAGGAATCATTCTTCATTGGGGTTTGAATTTTTTTGGTGGGATTTTGTAATGCTAGTGTGAAAAATTAATATTATGCTTGAATACCAGTTAGGATGTTAACACGCTGTGTCCTGGATAAGCTGATCTTGTCTGTTCCTGTTGTCCTTTTCCTAATTTCAATTGACCAAGAAGCCTGGAATCATTTATTTGTTTGGGTTTTTTTCAATTAATGGCAAAGTAACGAGAGGTGTGGAAGAAGATTTAGGCAGTGTCTGGCTGCAAATGGGAAGATCAGAACTCTATTTCCAGCTCAGTCATGTGAATGAACCAACACAATCCCTCTCTTATTTAAAATAAACTTAAAACATTTAGGAACCTATGTTTTCACTCGCGCTGCTAAGTGTGACACACAGGCACATACTGTATTGCCACAGCAGAAAAGTGCTTCCTGGCATTTAACAACTTCTGACCTGAGTCTTTTTAAAGAGCTAGGGTTCTGGCAAGTCCATCTGAAGTATAGAGTCCAGCTCTCCCTCAGAATCAAGGATCTAGTAAGTAAGGCAAAGCTGAGGGGTTTAAGTGGACCTACAAAGAAGGCAGGAACCCTTTGGGTGAGACACAAACACAGATATTGCCTATGTGAGATGAGATTACAAGGAAAAGGAGAAACATATTTAGTGCACTTAAAATCTACACTTCCTTACCTCTATTCATCTGACACACAGCAATGTTCACTACCCTGCTCTAGCCAAGGGAAGTCTTCAGGAAACCCTTGCCCCATCCCTGATGTGTGATAGCTGGGCCTACCCAAGGGGCTGATTTCCGCATCTCACATGTACTCAGGCGGACTTGGTCCTGTTTGTCACCCACACTACTGACATCACAGAAATAAATCCAAAGTGTAAGGTTGATATGGCTGGGTGCTAGGCAGCTAGAAGATGCCAAATCTTCCTGCAGACAAGCTAGTCCTCATGTTGAATTGTATTTTTCTATTAACTGAACATTCCTTGTTCCAAGCATAAGGGCATATTTGTGTCAGACAGGAAAAGGAAGTCTCTCCTAGTCAGGATCAGAAATGCAGCCTGGATATTCCAGAATGATGGCAGAACACCTATCAGTTTCTGTTGTTCATGCTCGAAGGCAAAGCCTACTGTCTCATCTCATCAAAATGTCATTGATTTGCCTCCTGGGCTGACGAATATAAGGGCATCCACATTTCAGGTGTTGCTGACATTGGTCTTGAATGCTCTCTGCTGCCACCAGATGGTGATCCACTCAGGAAATACACAGGCAACAAAGACTTCGTGGTTTAGCAGTCTATTCTTTAAAGGCTTCTGGACACTTTGTCTACCGATGTTTGTTGGCAAGTAAACTACAGTTCATCTCATTTTCACTCTTGAAGATCCCTCACAAGCTCTGAGAAATGCACACACAATAGATCTATGCTGGATTTTTGCTCCATGATCTTGAGCTTCATCAAAAAATCCCAAAGACAAACACTGATGAAATTTGAGATGAGATAAGCTCAGCTCCAGTTCTATTATCGATTATGGTTTTTATTCCCATGCCTTGAGCTCCCAAGAAGTGTGGGAAAGGTTCAGTGTAGTAGAGCCTTTCACAAGCAATCATCTCTTCTACATAAACACTGATTTAAAGAGTGCATTCTCTCATTCTCTTAGGATCAGTGTAAATGTTAACTCTGGATATACCTGCTACAGCCAAGTGAACAAGGGTACATGACATTTTTCTGTCTAATCTCTTTCATATACACTAAGCCCAGGGCAAGATTTACAAAGGATCCATTTATTAACTCTAAGGATTACATCTTGTGTTTAATCACACAGTATTCCTCTCTGTCTACGAATCTGAGAAGAAAATATGTCTTTAATTACATGTTTAATTGACTTTGACAGGCATTACACTGCATATGGTTCTCTGTAACTCATGTGGTTGCAATGCAGTGATGAGGACCTGATCTTTCAGACCAGCTATCTCCGTGGATTTGGACCACAGCTTCGCAGCTTGGCCTGATCTCTGGTAAGGAGGTAACTCTGAAGCATGACTGGTCAACTGGAGACAGACACCTGCCAGTCGGCATCCCTATCTGCAGTCTGAAAAGCTCCTACTGACTTTGCTGGTGCAGCAGCAATGCTCAGCGAGCCACTGCTCACGTCAGTCAGTCAGTTTGTCTGCAATTGCTAATTCAGTGCTTTGGAAGTGAACAGAAGTCTTTTTGTACTAGAGAACGATTGGCAGCCTAATGGAGGGGGCCGACAATAGAAGCCTTTTCATCAAGCAACTCACTAGCTTTAAGAAAAGGTAGACGATCCTGTCCCTTGTGCTGGCATCAGCAGTCTTTGGTGAGGCCCTAATCTGAGCCCTGAGAAACAAGGAAGAGTGGTGAGGAATTGCCCCTCTGCTTTCTGAAACAATTACAGCATCATTCCGCTTTTGCTTCTCTGAGATCAGGCACCTGCCTTGTGTCTTGCCACAGTCTAGCAGCAAGAGTCAGATGTGCAATCAGATGATTTTGCACAATGAACCCCTTAGCTCACCAGCAGACAGAGCACGCCTTTCTCCAATGCTAAATCTACAAGAAGTACTGGAGGGTGTGGCATTATGGCCTAGTTTCCCCTGTGAAAGAAATGGAGGCAGATTTAGAGCCAGGAGAGGGCAATCAGAAGAAATAATTTCTGTTAGCAGGCTGGTTGATCCTTGATCTTTTTACTACACCCAAATAGGATGCCAATCAATGTAGGTCTGTACTTTTTGCTCACAGGAACATCTTTTTGCCTGCCTTTGGACTGAGATCAAGCACAAGCAACTACATTATGGTTTAGTCCTAGGCAAATTGCTGTGCAGTTACTATTCACTTAGTGCTTTCTCAACTGAATACAAGTGAAGGAATAATGAATATGCCAATACTCCATGCCCTGTAAGGTGATGCAGTAAAGTAGTAAGAGATCAGCACTCAGGCGATTCTTATACATCATTTTTGTTCTGTTCCTATACAAGAAAAAATGCATTTCTAAAGGACCTGCCATATTATACACAACATCCATATCTGTGGCCCTAAATGCACGACCAGTGCAGAAAATGCTCTGCAAGAAGGCAGGAGCATAACAATGGCTTTGAAATGGAAATCTTCATCAGCCCACTCACAGCATATTGGAAGAGAAATAGTGAAAAGGGGTATTTTTTTTAAACACAACAACACAGAGACCCAAGCAGTGAGGAAAAAAATAAAGTCCATATCTAATCAGACAAGAGTGTGTGGAAACATTTGAAGAAAAAATAATTTTAAAGAAATAATAATGACAGAACAAGTCCCCTGAGCCTCTGGCTCAGTTCATGTCCTCTTGCCCAGACCAATAAGTCTATCGTGATTCTGCCAACTTCCGACAAGCCTCTCTAATGTGAGCATTGGCTGTCTTTTTTGTGCTTACAACCCTACAAAAAGGTCAATAGTTTCTAAATGGCCATTTATCACACACAGGGGTATGAGGAATGGATGCAAAGAAACTTTGCCTGTCAGTGCAAAAGATGATTTAATTTTGTTTATGCGGACTCAGGACATTTGACTGGGGAAAGCAATGGACTCCTGCTATTGACTTAACAGGAGAACACTGACTCTAAGTGTTTTGATCAGAGGCAGGGACAGGAATAGGTGTCTGTGGGCCAGCTGGGGCCCAGGATGGCCTTCTGGGTTATGTTTTGTCAAGAATGGTGGAATGATACTCATTATATGTCACTAATTGTTCAATAAACGAGCTCACTCAACTGAGGTGAACAAGGCTTTATAACCAGAAATGTTAGGGAAGTAGTACAGCCATGGGAGCCTTGTAGAAGATGGCCTGATCCAGCTCCTGTCAGCACCAACTGTTAGGGGTACTCATTGCATCAGAAGCTGGATCAGGCTCCTAACAAGGTTTAAACACTTTACAAGGATTCAGAATTGTTTCTCAGTCTCTGTCCCAAGCTGTTCCTATTATTATTAAACTTCTATTGCTTCCTATATCCCTGCTGAGAGGTAAACCTCAGAATTTGTGTCATGGTTCTGGCATAAGATTCCTGCCAGAACCTCATAACCTACCCTTTTGAGTTAAGGGAACTGAAGAACTACCGCACAGCATGCAAGAAGTGTTCCCACATAGCCACTATATGAGAAAGAACACTTTAGATGCTTTAGTTCCTGGGCAAGAAAAATAACTCCTTTGTTAGTATCATCAACATGGAGCTCAAAATAGAAGGGCATTTCAGAGTCCTACAACAGCTAAAACTAGTCCAATGGTTTGTGCATAGCAATGAGAAAGAAACTGGAGAAATACATTGCCTGGCTCCCCAGGAAGAATGTTAAGACTATCACTCCCTTTCAAACTCCCACATACACTCCTCATTGACAAGAGGTTTTATACCACAGAATCAATACAAAAGAGAAAAGGCATTTTGTTAATTTGCAGACACTGTCCCATTCTAGTGACATTCTAGTGCTAATTTAGGTACTGATTTTTGGACATTCCCTGAGGTACAGCAGAAAAATTAATGTGCAACCAACCACTTTTTGCCCATTCTTCCACTGCTTTCCTTCTGGTACAACAGAAGGAAACAGAATCTTCTGGGAAGATTCTACAAAGCTTATTTCTGAGGCTCTCTCACAAGCTTGTGCTTAGGTGGCAGACCAGGAATACCACGCACAATCCTAATGCACTGTGGCCCAATAGGCAGCTCCAGAAGACAAAGGAAACATCTTTACATTCCCAAGATAGTGAAGCGCTGCTCTAGGACAGTTAACACCCTGAGCTTTCATTTTGCTGACACGTTACTAGCATTTCCAAATCTGTTTTCATTGAAAATCAGTATATTCTTTTAAATGTCCTATATAGTTAGAATCATAACATATTATGATTCTACAGCTTTCACATGACAAGTTGTATACAGTCAGTCCAGTAACAAGGCAAAAAAATGTTGACTAGAGGGAATGTCAAAGCTGCATCCTACGTGGAGAGGGGAAAATGTGGGTTGGATGTAATAAATATTTATTGCCTGCCCTCACCTCCAGCAAAATACATTATGAAGAGACCTGTGCTGAGGACTTTGAATTAGCTGTCATGAAATTAATTCAGTGTAGGTTTGTCTTTCCACAGAGAAAAAAAGAACAGTGTTAGCATAAAACGATCATCTGTTTTAACTCCCTAAATTCATGTTAGCTGCACAACCAACATTTCTGACAAGTTGATTTAGACTTGGTTGCTTGATGTGCTGAGCATCATGGCTGATTCAGCAAAGCCTTTACTAGTGTGTTTAACTGTAAGTGTGCCTATGTGCTCAACCACACACACTGAGAAGTCAGCCTGTCATCTTGCACAGCAGCAACAGTGATACATCTATACAACAAAGTGACTTTCATTGCAAGGAGGTAGACAACTTGTTCTGATTTTGAAGGCAATATTAAAACCATGGTGATCAGATCTCTGAATGAACATCTTCTACCAGCTGAGAATATAAGTCTGGGTTTTGCAACTTGCCCTCCCAAATGTCGCTGCCATGGCTTTTGGGTAATTTCTTGGCATAGCACTGCTAGGAAAATCTATCTTTCAAAAAAACTGCACAGGGCTGTGAGAACCAGTTTCTGTTCATCTGGGCCTTTTTGTAAATTCACTCATCTTGGTGTGAGGCTGAGACAAGCTAATACTTGTGTGTCCCAAATGAGCATCCATTCCTGAGGGCTAGAAACAACTATTGCATTCAAACAGATTTGCTCCCTTGTCTGATGTTTTATAACAGTACATCAATGTTACTTTGATTGTTTTAAGTCATGTTGCAAGCTTTCATGGGCACCAGCTTAAATATTTGCTGAAATCTACAATTTTATTTACACCAAGGCCATTTAACACCACTCTGTCAATGCAAACAGACAGTTATATGGACACAAATATAATCTATTTGCCAAAATAGAATGAGGAGCCAAACCAGAAACAAAACTCCTACCTTAATTATGAATAATCAGAAATTAAAAATTACAGATAATATTAACTAGAACTGTTACTGGATCGTTCCTAGTATGCACCTGCATGAGTATTGTCATCTTTAACGATTCCTTCCTACCCAAACCATTCTATGATCCTACAAGCACTCTTGTGCGTGTACAGAATTTAACCTCCAACATGACTCAATTTATCATTTCTCTGCAGTTCCTCATTACTTCACAGTATAGTCAGAAGAATACTTAATTAGCTAAATGAGTAATATGCAATTAATTCTGAAGAGCACATAGTGAGTTCAAACACAAGAGGAATTTCTCAGCAGAAACTGGAACCCAGGAAACAGCTATAGGTGCTGCATGAATTCCAGAAAGCACGGCTTTCACATGCAAGCCATTCTCCAGCTCTGCGTCACCAATGCATGAGCAAAACAACAAAATGCTAACACTGACAGCACAAACCAAGCACTAGCTACAAGTTTAACAAAAAAACAAAACCCAACCGAAAAAACCCCACCACAGTTTTTCAGTGTTGTTTCACAGAAGGCAGGCACAAGTCATAGAGCTCCCAGTGGCACTATGCACACTCCAGGCATGTTTGACATTAAGGGGCCTGGTTGTTGTGGAAACCAAATCCCATAGATTAATTAATGTTCAGCAGCCAGAGCCATCTTGCTTCCTCTCTGCCTCCCTGCCCCCAATTAAAAATAAATAAATAAATTTAAAACTGGCATATTTTTACATCATCAAAGAATGTCAGAATGTCAAAGCAAAAAGAAACTTTTTCCTCACAAATGTAGAATGCTACCAATAAAAGCAAACAACCTGACTGAAGTACTAGTCCCTCAGGTTTATCAAATGAAAAAATGGAACACTCTTTCAGAGAGGCTTCTTTTGCTTTTTGTGGCTATGCTGAACTATCTCCAAGAAAGTCCTACAAGAAAGATGATTATGTGAAACTTCTGAAGTCCCTTTATGATGAAAGAAGTTTTATGGAAGTCTCCTTTTTTTTTAACTTTCAACACATAGATGCACTAATTACAAATAATTTCTTTCAGGTGAACTACTCAAGTGACTGTCAGTCTCCATGTGAATGTGTTTGCACAGTGAGTTGCAGGATTTGAATAACATTGATTCTGAGCATCAGCATTTTCTTTTAGCTGACATTGGTCCTGATCCTTCGAGTTCCCCACATATGTCCCAGTTTACAGATTAAACTTAGGTATATATATGCGCCTAGCAGCTTGCTATATAGATGCATAATATAAACAAGCAGAATGCACCAGACAAGTGACACAGAAATGTAGTTAAGAGCCACTACAGGTAAAATTTTAGAATTACCTAAATCCTATTTTCAAAGCAGCTTAAGTCAAGCATTTTAGATATTCATAGATTCAATTTGATGCTTTTGAAAATCCATTGTCTTCAGTATCCACAGCTGGAGGTACTTGGGTAGCCAAGTTCTGATGAGAATGAGGAACACTTTATCCACTTTTTTTCCCTCACAACATCCTTGTGAGCTATGCTATAAGTTGCCTGATGATAAGTCAATCACTAATAACTAAAATAGTAAAAATCTCGAAGGTATACCATATTTAATAGATATTTAGTAAGTAAAGAGTAGGTAGGGTGAGAAAACTGCTAACATAGCATAATATATACACATACCAAATAGGTACAAGTGTTTATTTTTCTGTTTTCACACACACACTTCTAATTAGCCAACATGACATCATGTGACTGAAAGCACTTACATTCTTTTCAGAAGTGGTGGTGATGGATTACTGAACATGCTCAGATACACTATGACATTGTGATACAAGATCACCTCATGAGAGTCCCCTACTCAGTCCCATTCACAGTAGTAGAATAAATACAGCTAAATTCTGCAAACCAAGATACTTCTTGTGGGACAAATTCTGCAGGTTGATAGTTAAACAGTGCCAAGAGCTCTCATGTGTTTCTCAAATACGTAGCTCCTGAGTAAACCTACTAACCTGAATAAGAGCTTAACAGTTTTCAAAACCAAGCCAGAAACAGTATAAACTATAACAACATTTCAATGCTATTTTACAACTCCTGCCCTTTAAATCAGGCACACTTCTAACTTGTTTGCATTTCATTTAAAAATAAGAAAAATACCTTTGAGATGATTAATGGCTCCCCGTGCTCCAGTCCGCCTTTCAGGGTGAATCCCCATGGAGCTCCTCCTTGAAGCAGTGCCTCCAGGTAGATGTATCTTCCTTTACGTGTAATGCTGGACTCTGAAGATGATATGCTGGTGTTAATATTGTCTAACATCCTCATTTGTCCTATCACATACTCAGTCAAATACAAACCCCATTCAGGCAATCACAGAACAACAAAGCTGGAAATTAAACTCCCCAGAAGCCCACAAGTCATCCCTGAATACATGAAACAAAAAGAGTTTGAGACTTAATTTTTTTCTTCAGAGCTGGAGTCCAAGGTGATGGGTTAAAAAAGTTTCCCATCAACATTTCAGCATGTTGTTTCTCCTTCAGAATTGCGACGTTTTACTGCTGTTTCAGCACCGTGCTTTCCCCGTTCCCAGGTATGCTGGGCATGATAACTTTGTAAAGATTTCTCTTCCTGTCTTCATATATCAAACTTGTGCTTTTAAAGACGGGAGGGGGGGAGGAGAAAAAAAAAGTTTAAGGATTTAAAAGCCCCTGGCCAGCAAATTGCCAAAATCCAAACGAATGCTTCATTTGTGATTGATTATCAGTCTTTTCTTCCTTTCTGAGTGCGATTTACCATTACAATGGCCTTTTTGCCTCAGCCCACTGCACTAAAAGAATGGAAGCGTCTTCTCCCTCTCGGCACTCAGCTCCTCTGTTCGTACTCGGTTATTCTGCTCGCTTACTTCACAATTTTCTGACTTGTCAAAANTTGAAAAAAAAAAAAAAAAGCTGGCTGGGGGAGGAGGAGAGAGAAAGTTCATTCCTAAAACTACTAAAACTATTTAGAAGGGTTTAAAATGTAAAATAACTCCATACTTATTGGATTAAAAAGTGCAAAAATGTCTGTCAGGAAAACCAGAGAAGCAGGTGAAATTAATCCTTTGGGAAAAGTGCTGAGATGATAGCTGAGCTCTTTTAATTTTCTGTGCTCTCCCAGATGATCTGCCAAAGCTGCACTAGCTACTGCTGCTATGAGGGAGTGTGAGGAAGTGAGAGAGAGAGATGGATTAAGTCAAGTAAGGCTGTGCTGCCCAATTGTGCACATCAAGCATGCTATTATAAAATGCAGTGTGCAAAAGCTGGGGCTCACCCTTTTATTATGCCCCCGGAAGCCACCATCTTTCTATTGTACTTGCCAAGGAATTGTAACAATCCAAACTGCCAGCTGCTGAAAATACAATGGACCTGTTCCAAATCAGCACAGTGGAGTACTGCTAATAATTTTGCTCTCATAAAGTGCTTTTCCTCTGCATGGAGCCTACCAGCTTCCCTGGACATATTAATTTTCCCATTGTCATAAAAGGTCAAGGCTTTCTCAATATATGGAATAAGAAGTAACACTAAGACTTTAGGATACTTTTAATGTAGGCAGTGGCCAGTGACAACTGTAGAACTTACCAGTATGGGTACATTTAGTCTTGCATATATGCACATAAGCTTAGGCATTTGAATCATCACTTAAACAGGTGTTGACAGCATGTATCACTAAAGGTGTTCAAGAAATTTTCTGGTTTTGCCAGCCCTTGAACAGGATGATGGAGAGGGTAGCCGACAGATTACTCCCTTTCCTCCTGAGTAAACAAATAGTAGTGCCTATGCCTGTAAGGGGCCCACACTTTTGATCCTATAGTGCCTGGGATGTGCATTATTTCTCCTTCAGGCTTTGAAAGTTGTGAAGATCTTGTGTTAACAAACCCATAATGAACTGTGAGGGACAAGCTTGGGAGCTGTGACTCTAAAATTAGAAATCTTTGAACTTGTTTATGTCATTCACACTGCCCCATTTCCATCCACTTCAAGATCTTACAGTTTCCCCAGAGCTTTTTATATGCCTCATGTCCCAGCTCTCATTCCCAATAGTCATGAAGAGGAATGCAGAAAAGAGGCCCCTCCCTTTATTTTTCATGGTAGATGATCCTCAATTCTTGCTTATATTGAGCTTTGTCCCCTTTGCTTCCCTCCCAGGGGCTGGGTTTTTATAAGCTTCACATCCTGGTCAAGCTCACTGATTGCTTTTAGCCAGACCTCTCCCTTTAGCCTGACTCAAATCAGATTTCTGTAGTTTTACACTCCTAGTATTTCACTGTAAAAATACTCATTCCAAATCACCACAAAGAGCGATTCATTTCTATCCCTGCCCAGACCTTCTAGAGACAGGCTAGGGCTCCAGGAGCTGTCTCTTGGGGACATACATCCTCCTATCCATAGCCATCAGGACTATTTAAGAACATGCCAGCCTGTTAACAAGCCAAGGTACTCCTTTGGATTATACCAATTTCCAACACAAAATGTTGATGACTATGCCTAATGTCTGTGAACACCAGAATTTCAGTAAGAGTTAGGTTTCTCACAGTGCCTACAGTGGCTGATGGTTAACAGTTATCCACAACATTTCTGAGGTACAGTTTTTCTTCTAGTCCAGCATCACAATGCATTTCAGGTGCTGCATCCCACATAATTTTTGCCAATAACTCCATCAAATTTGTGACCATTGCAAGCATATAATTTTCTCCTACCTCCAGATTTGCTAGTCCTTTACACTGTTAATCCAACTCTAAAAAGGTCACACACAGGTGCTTGCATAAATCAGAGACCCATGACAAGCTAAGGAAAAAGGTTTAATCATCACCCAAAAAGGGCTGCTACACAGAACAATATATTTGAATTAAAATTTTGCACAGTTTCTACTTAAAAGAAAATAAATTTGGAATCATGTCAGAACTCTCTCCCTCGTCAACTACTACAGTGCTAAAGCAGGACAAAATGCTATTGATTTCATTTTTTAGAGTCCACAATCGAACTCTACATTTATCATCAATAAAGATCCTGCCTACTCACTGGCAGCTGCTCTGACTTCTTCTAAATTCTTTCAAATATTCCAGTTTCTTTGGCTAGTGAAGTCAATCGGAACAATACTGCCCCCATCTGATGGAACAGGTTAATTTGATTTAAACGCAAACATTTCAAAGTTTAGTTAAGATGCATTTGCTGTGCTTTTCCCTTTCAGGAAGAAAGCAGAATCTTTACTAAGTATTCAGAGTGATGTTATTGATCTTACCTGAGCTCCTGAGTTGACAAGTCATTAGGCCAGATTAAAGGTAAGCCTAGAAATCAAAGAAAGGATATTCAGCTCTGAAATACTATATACATTTATTCCTGCCTTTTTGGCTGGGGAATTAAACATTATGCTTAGTTCAGCTCTACCTGGTGTTTAGTTATATGCTGTAAATTCAAAGGAAGCAAATTCACAACAAGTTTTATAAAATAAAGCAGTCCTCATCTGTACTGAAGGGACTTCTGAGGAGGAGTAACACGTCAAAATGGCTTGAAGTTGGACATCAGAAGAGCAGAAGTGTACCTGATCACCCAATATGTTGGGCATAGCAGAAAACTGTCATTACAAGCACGTCAACAAAACATTCAGGATGACAAGGGGTACACTGATCATCTCACATTTGTTCCTGCTTTTGCTGTCTTTTGTATTTCTAGTTGTGCATTAACTGTTTCAGAACAAGGAAAAGGCTTGCAACAGACCTGCTCAAAAGAATTTATATTTTAAATTAGCAAGGTGGATTTTTCTTCTCAGAGATATTCCCCAAATAGGAGAAAAGTTACTCAAGAATTACATCCTAGAAGAGTTATTCTGCCCCCAGCTTGTAACTGCTGTTTCAGGAGTAGCAGGGGGAAGCAGCAAAGAGGCTGGGGTCTCAAGATTTTGACTTAACACAGAACACTCGACAAAAAAGGAACCTGCTTGCTGGGAGAGGCAATGCTCCGCAGGAAGCACCCCAACAGGGCCCTGATGAGGAAAAACTATCAAGTTTCCCGCTGAAGCCAGAGTTTGAATAACATTTTGTGGAGAAATCAAACGCTGGGTGCAGCGTTTATTGGCTCCCCTTCATGCACATGATCAGCTCCAGAGGAGGAGTTTGTTCCCAGGGCTACCGGGACAGGAAAGGGACTGTAGTACGGGGCAGGTGTCTCCCAGCCACTCTGGCTTTTCAAAAGGAGTTTGGGAGCTGGATGTGCAGCCCCAGCACGACAAAAGCAGCTGCGAATGCGACATGTCCAGTGTCCCCCTTCCCAGCCCCACAGCAAAAAGCAAAACCTCAGTGCCCAGTCCAAAACACAGGCGAACTAAAGCTCTCCAGTATCTGTCAGAGGTAGGTCCACACTGCCTCCCGGGTGAGTTTTCATGTTTTGTTAATACTGGAGATTGTTTGAGCATTGAAATATGCATTCAGGATATTGTATAGCGTATTTACCTATAAATTTATTTGCGTGTTTTCTCTGTGGACAGAAGAAAAGTCTTTTCAGTGCTGCCTCTTCTTGCGGGTGGCACAATCGAAGTCCTTCTTTCGCCAGGAGGCTTCTTCCAGCTCATAGTCTCCCTCAAAATGAGCCACCTTGCTGGCCAGATATCATGAGGAAGATGACTCAGGCCCTGGCCTACCCCTGTATGAGAGGATTTTTATCTCCAGTCTCAAGCACGGCATCACTAAACCACCTGCCATCACAACTCAGCAGCCGTGAGAGGGCCTTTCCTCTGTGCCCACAGCCCGGGTGTGGTACACGTAAGCCGCCATTTTGGGGCTGAGGGGCTCACAGCTTGCGCGGGAAGGGGCCAGTGACAGCCCCCGAGCGGACGGCCGGTGGCTTGGCCGTGCTGAGATGGAGCGGGCAGCTCCCAGAGGATCGGCTCGCGTCCGCGGGACGGACCCTTCCTGGGGAGGAGGCTGAAGAATGGGGGAGATGTTTCCCCTCTCCGCAAGGCAGCAACCTTCCAGGGGAGGCAGTACGAGGTGCACTCCCTGATGAGGTATAACGCCCCGGGGAGCGGAGGTGTGGAGCGGTTGTAGAGGAACAGCGGTACAGACCTGTGCAGGCGGGAGGGGCCAGTCGGGACGCTCAGAGGCTCCCTCGTTTCCCGCCACGGAAAGGCAGGTGCCTGCATGCGTGGGACATTTGGTGTGCGCCCGGCCGGACCCGTGCCACTGCAGCCAGTGGCCTCGTCCTCCTTCGTCACATGGAAAACGCGGGTGAGGCGGAGAAGAGTGAGAGGTCTGTCCCAGTCTAGGAAGAATGCCCCTGTCGTGATGCAGTTGAACTTTCAGGAGCTGCTTTGTGAGGACTGCAGCAATGTTTTCACATTAAGGAATGATTTCAGGTACTCAGGATCAATGTCTGGGTTAAAGGGTTCCAATTTTAATTATGTGACTTTGGGAAACACTCATGGTGGTCTTTTTCAGTGAAATAGAGATATTGAAGGTGTTGGTACAGTTACTGCCACTGCAGCTACCTCTTGACTTACAGTATAGTCCTACATCTTCTAGAGGAAGGAACCCAGGAAGATCCAGGTTCAAATCAGCTGTCTTGGTTATGCTCCCTCCCAGCTTCTTGTGCTCCCACACGCTAGCGAAATGTGGAAAGTTGAGAAGTCCTTGATTTCCCAGCAACAACTAAACTCATCAGTATCTTAGCAATATTCTTCTCATACTGAATCCAAAACATGTCATTATCCTAGCTATTGAGAAGGAAAATAAGCTTTGTCCCAGTGGAAATACAAGTAAAACTTCATCAAATACTATTTGGCACAAAGCTACCCCTGAGTAATAAATAAATGTTTCTTTCTTTTCTTTTCTTTTCCTTTCCTTTTTTTTTTTTTTTT